>JAVQKG010002973.1:0-14883 GCA_036025885.1 Hypseleotris bucephala
TTAAACTAGTACGCACGTTAATCGCAATTAATATGGCCACAATAATGGTGAGACAAAAACTTAACATCATCCCATGCCAACTATAGAATAATTCACAATTTGAACCTGTTTAATTTCACCTTGATGTGTGTGGGAAAACATTGAAATACCAGGAATGCCACTGTCTCTCTCTCTCTCTCTGACATCTGTGCTATCATTAAGCTCATGACGGAAGATCACAAGTGCACTACAAAGCCTGGTGACCCAAAGACATTTATGATTGTGAAACCGGAGTTGAAAATGGCTGATAAACAAAGTTGGTAGTTTTCTTTTATCTCGCAATGTTTGCAGTCACCACATGCAGTGAGTCATTGCATAGTCATTCAATCGGCTTAAATTACCTCCTTTCATGGTCAACAATGAGCTCAGCTGAGGAGACTACAGCGGGAGAAGTGGGGCCTTCTGGGAATGGTCCATTTGTTCATGGATCCAGACTCTAATTGGTTGTTATTGCGACTGGCAGTCAGCATACTACAGGGGAGGAGCAGGCTGGCACATCAGGCTGGCACGAAGCAATCAAATCACTGTAACATGAAGGGGATAAAAAGGAGGCCTACGAATTTATTAAAAAGGGATAAATGTAGGGTTGCACGGTTTTGAAAAATATCTCATTGTGATTTTTATAACAAATATTGTGATTAGATTTGCAAGTTGTTTTTAATTGAATATTCACTTCAAAGCACAATTTAGGATCAAATCACAGTAACATGAAGGAGATAGTTAGGAGGAGGCTAGCTGAAAATATATTAAAAAGTGATAAATTTTAAACCTGTCTGGAAGCATTAACACTTGAAAGACTAATATATTAACTTCTACAACAATCACATGCCTAAAAGAACACCTTTGTAGAGGTCAAACCTACAAAGTAAGCAGGGTTTTTACCATATATTTTGCCTTTTGCACAGAATATTATACTCTGCGACTATTAAAATTACCATTTGACTTAATTAATTGTGCATCCCTTGTTAAATTTAAATAGAACTCAGTTAAGTCTAGTATCAATCTACAACCTGTTCACATGACTTATCTGATGAGATATTAGGTTAAAGTGCCTAAAACATACTCATAGCAAAGCATAGCATAACAGAATTTTTCATTGCAACATCCATAACAATACAAAGAATCCCTCTGGTTCCTTAGAAAGCCAGGCCTGAAAACCACACTAAAATCTTCCAGTCAAGAGCTGTCCCACCCAGCGTGTATATTTGCTCTATGGACCATTATGCATTGACTAACCTCTCAATAAAAACCCTCCTCCCTCCACTACACTGACGTCACTGGTGCAGTTACAACCCTGTCCTGTGTTGGGACAAGGCAGCCGCTATCATGTGCCTTTGTAGAGACACATTTTGTAATAATTCTGCATTATGTAACAACCTGCCAAAATGTAATACAATTTTCACTTCATTATGTAATAAAACTTTGTAATTAACCTCAGCATTTTGTTATAAACCGATACAACACAATATGTAATACAATTCAATGCATTTTGTAATAAGTGGTTAAATGTAAACATTTGGCATTTTGTAACACCTTTCTTAAAATATAACAACTTACAAAATGGGCTAAAATTATTTGCATTTTAGGTTAGGTCAGTTTATTCCAAAATGCAGCAGTTAATTACAAAATGTGTTTTTTCTTACACAATGAAGTAAAATTTGATTACATTTTTGCAGATTGTTACATAATCAATCAATCAATCAATTTATTGCAGACATGTAGCATATCAAAATAAGTTTCATAACATGCAAAAGGCAAGGCAAGAAAATAAGCTACAAATAAAGTGCAGAATTATTCCAAAATGTGTCTCTATGCCCCGAGATAATGCTGCTCTGACTAATGGCCTTCTCCCTATAGGCCGATCTGCTGATCAATGGAGCAGTGACAGCAAGAATCTATAGGAAACACTCACAGTGTTGCACACTGACAAATCTTTCAAACTTTTGTCACATTTTGTCACTCATAGTAGAGACAGTGTGGAAAAGATCATGTCTTGTATCTTGATGTGATAGATGCTTTCCCACAGTAAAAACTAGAAAGAATTTGGATAGCGTAGACCAATCCCGCGACCAATCCCACAGATCTCTCCCAAAATTTAACCAACTAGTCTTTGTATAATTTCTGACATTCCCTGAAAATGTCATCCAAATCAGTGCATTTTTAGTAAAGTTGCTGACAGTTGTATTTCTTTTTAAAACAATCCTGGACACAGATTAATTCAGATTGCTCCCAAAAATCTAATCAAATGTTTTTTGTGCCCTGAACTAAAAAACAAAAAAACAAAACAAATGGTTGGTGGTTCCATCCCAATCTGGTTTATACTGACATTATATCGTTTAGGAAGACACTTCAACTACTTTGCCTGCGTATGAATGTATTAATGTAAATAAATAGTTGTGGTTCGTTTCATGGATGTCAGAGATGTAGCTTTGTTGTGACCATGGGCTGTGGCTGCCACGTCATTGTCAGTCTTTAATTGTACCTCTGCCTAACCTTCAAAAATGTCACATAATTCTCACTGCTTTTGAGTTGACTATTTACTGGAAGCTAACTTGATAAGCTAATTTGATAAACACATGATTCTACTATAGGCCTTCTGTTTTCTTTCAAATTCAGTCATTATTTTGTTAGTCCTGTAGCAAATACATTTATAAATGAGGGGGACGTTTTGACAGTTTTTTTTTCCATTGCTCAACCTTATAACAGTTTATTTCCTGTCATTGCAGATAATGACTTGATAATCTAGTTCATCATTTACAACATCAACACTCTGCCTTCAGGTTTGTAGACTCAATCCCTAGGCTAATACATTTTTAATCATAACTCAAAGCTGCTGTGTTAATGAGAAATCTTTAGTCATATTTGCCACTTTAGATCTACGGGAATAAGTTAAAATAATGGACTTGCTTATTAGTCAACCCAAGCTACACGCAGGGTCAAGATACAATGTAATATGTGCAAAATTACTACAAAAGGAAAATTAAAATACGCTACTAATATTTGAATTAAAATGCTTTCTTAGGCCAGTCTGCACCAATGGCCTCTCCTGACCACCACCAAACAACAATCACACAACCATATTCATTCATAGCCAATGTGGGTTAAGTGTCTTGCCCAGGGACACAGTATACTGTATATGCTACCCAGGGAAGGGATTCAAACCACCCTCTGGTTGCAGGGCAAATTCCACTGCTACCCCAAGAGAGTTAAAATCATGGTTAAGGTTAGCACATTTGACAATAATTATTACTATAGTATATTTAAGCTTGAATAGCTCAAATTTAAATAAACTATGTAGCCTAATACATTATTACAATGTGCTGAACAGCTTTATTGTTTAAGTAGGCTATGTGTTGGAGCTACGTCATACTTCACGTTTAGGACTAAAATGTGATAGACTGTAATTGGAAATTGAGACAACGATCAAGAACAAGTTTGGCAAGTGGTAGATGATACAGCAAAAACATTTCATGTTGGCCATAACCGCTCTCCAAATGGAGAGCTATTTTGTTATAACTATTTGAATATGAAATACATATTGATAACTAACTGATGCAGTAGGCTATTGCGTATTACACCTGTGGTTCTGAACCATTTCATGCTATGTACTAGGCTACCTAAATCAAGACCTGAACTAAAAAAGTACCAACATGTTGGTCTCACTAATGTGGCATATGCTTATATTGCTATTCCTGGTCTAGGATAATTTTGGCATCTTATTGTTTGTGTAACCTTCCCACTTTTCTTCTTGGGTCTGGGCTTTGTACCCAGTGACAGATGGCAGTGTCCAACTCTGCCATACTGTACATATACAGAAGACAGACTTGTTATCAGAGGAGGGAAGGAATTAGTTACTTTTACTCAGTTACATTTACTTGAGTGAATTGTACTTCTAAGAGTAGCTTTACTGCACCATACTTTTGACTTTTACTTGAGTGATATTAATTTGATGTAACAGTTCTCTTTGTTGAGTAAAATGTTGTAAGTCTAGTAAGAATAAAAGTACTTTCATCCTCCCCTGTGTGTTATCTCGGTGTGGAGTATATGTTGCAAAAAGTGAAAAGATTTAGAAAATGTGACTTTGTTAAATTATTTATTTTTGCTCTTTGTTCATGTATTTCTCTGCATAACTTGGGTAATTATGTGGATGAGTACTTTTACGTGAATAATATTCATTTGAAGTAACTGTAAGTAACTATAGCCAATAATTTTACTTGAGGAGAATTATTGGCTATAGTCTGCCCACCTCTGCCTTTTACAGTTAGAAATGCTTTTTTTAGACTTGTTTTGCTTCAATCGCTGCCCACTCCTCACTGATGTTCCCCAGACCTTGGCCACATGTAACTATTCTGTCTGGACCACTTCACTGGAAATTTGTTTTTGCCCTGCAAGCTGTTACATCCCGTCTTCAAAGTGCAATCACAGGCATAGAATGCTACTTTTTTTCAGGCATTTCACAGAATCTCCATCAAAGCGAAAGGGGAGATGCCTTGACACAAAGGCTGGGAACTTCATGGTACCTCACGATTCGATACATGTCTCACGATACCGATAATATCACAATATGACGATACTGCGATAATCGATATATTTCACATGAGAGCCAACGATATATATCACTGTTTTTAAAAGAATGAATACAATGTTTAAAACAGTAATTTCAATGAATGTATCTTTTTTTTAATGAAATACATTTATTTTAATGATTAGAACAGTGAATTTAAACTGGATCTCACTAACAAGTCAAAATAAGAAGCAAAATTTAAGTACAGACAGGGTTACTTTTGTGAAATAAAAATGTTAAATCCAATGCAGCAGCTTGCCGTATCGATACAGTCAAAATCTTAATATATTAGTATTTCGATATTTTGTCCCACCCATATTTGACACTAGGAACATCATATTAAAACCATGCCATCCTATACTCCTCTTTAGCTGCCCGTTCTTTTGTGTCCCGAGAAAGCTCTGTTGGTAATGGGTGTGGGTGGGGTTGTTTTTTACCCAGAGGGGGGGTCGTCATTGCCAAATTGTTCTTCAACCCTCTACGGACCACTCCCATCTTGAAACTTGCCTTTGGGGTATATGGGGTACATTTGGGACACACCTATAAACATCCCCCTCACTCCTCCCGGGCTAAGATCACAGTAACTCCCCCAGGCCTCTATCATCTGACCTAGCATGTGGGGTCTCTCAGACAAACAAGAGGCGCTCACAAGTCAAAACACAAGACTAGACTTGTGGATAAGCTTTCAAATGGAAATGCTAAAATTTTAAATGGCTGAATGAAGGATAAGTGGGTGGTAGTTAATTTAATGTGTAACAAGGTATAATTTACTTGCAAATGCCAAAAATAGCTGCATCATATGAGAAAAACATTTGATATTTGATAAGGTTGAATATTGTGGTATGGATATTTTTTTCTTCCATTTGCTGGCCCTAGGATAGGAGTTTTTTACCTTACCTTCCAAGGAGGTCATGTTTTCAGTACTGTCTGTAAGCGACTTTACTCAAAAACTACTAAGCAGATTTGGATGACATTTTCAGGGAAGGTCAGGAATGACACAAGGAAAGATTTTGGCCTGATCTGAATCATGGTCTGGATTATTAAGGATTTTTTCAAAGCAAAGCAAACCCTCTTTAAGTGCTTCTGTACGTCTGTCTGTAAGCAACTTAATGATGACTGAATAATGATTATATTGACCTTTAGTATTTCTTTACACCTTAATGCCTTTTAGACCTTAGTGTGAACAGATCATTTACTATATTAAGTGAACAGCCTATAAAGTGATATTAGTGTCAACCTACAATAAAATGTGCTGTTGAACTAGCATTTTAGGAACTTTTTAAACTTATTTTTTTAATTATCATGATATTATCCTTCCACAATTATTATGGCCACAATAACAGTCAGGAATAACACAAACATTACATAACATTGCTCTGTGTGTATCTATGTTCTAATGCCATGTTGATTATACTATATGCACGTACATTATATTGACCATTTTGTATTTCTTCCAGGTGTAGATGCTTCAGGCAGGGCAGGACCCAGTGAGGGCTGTTCTCACCGGGGCCACTCTCTAAACCTTTGAGTGCCCAAATAACATCACTGACACACGGACCACTGTAGGACCCTAAAGTCTGTCCCAAAAGAAGAAGAGGAACAAGTCATCACCGGCATATTTTAGACTGATCTCTGAACTCCGCTGCCATGACGACGGCAGTGCAGACAGGGGAACTAGTCTTTGAATTTGCCAGCAACGGGATGGATGAAATCAATCAGGTAGATATAAAAAAAATTCAATAAACAGCAAAAGTATTTGTTAGGGTGACACAATAAATCCCAAAATATAAATAGTATATCAGAGATGATGTAAAAAAGAAATCAACATTTTCTCACTGTCTTAAATTAAGTCATGATGTTCTAAGTAAGTTTATGGGCACAATTAAGTCACAATTAAGTCTACATGGCAAATGAGTCAAAAGTAGCCAAATACAGACTGAAGCCTTTTGAATGATATTACCAAAATCCAATCTTGATCTGGCGTGGTTAGGTGGTTTGCAAATACTTTGTTGAAGCCAAAGTGGTCCCTGGTTTGAAAAAGAACATGAGAAACAATCTGATATAGTGATTTCTTTTCTATTTGAACTTTGAATTATTGTATTCTAGTGAAATACTTTTATTTACAAGTCAAATTTGTCTCATAATTTCCCTAATTTAATACTTCTGCCTGGAGTTAGTCCTTGTTTAGTATTATTAGGTTTAGATTTTGAAGTAAAGCAAATATAAACGGTATTGAACTTTCTTAAAAAATCACAAAGAAATACCACTATTGCAACCTTCAACATGATTATCAAATGTTTTTCTCATGCCCTACAGCTCTATTTCCAACACAGTTTAGTCCTCACATCATAACCAACGTGACTTTCTCAACTAGATAATGTCAAAGCATGTTTCAAAGCGGCCAATGCAAATTTAGTAAACAAAGTGGTCCTTGGAGAAGCATTATCTTAGCAGCTACTACAACATATACAACAGAATAGAAGCCAGCCAGACTGGGAAGAATAGTTTTCTGTTTGGAGTTCTTGGAAAAACTGAAAAAAGAATCTGCTAAAATGTAATCAAATTTCACTGTAATAAAACCACATTTTGGAATAAACTTAAGCATTTTGTACATACTTTTTGAGGAAGGTGTTCAAAAAGTTCAAAAGTTCACTAACCGCTTTTTATAATAACTTTCTGAAAATGTAACAACTTATTACAAAATGTGTTAAATTTTATTACACAGTGCGTTGGGTTAGTTTATTACAAAATCCAGCAGTTTTTATTACATAATGAAGTTAAAATGTTATTATATTTTGGCAGATTGTTATCTTAACCAGAAGGCACTTTAACTACTACAACATATTCAGGATAGAGGCCGCCCAGACTGGGAATAGTTGCGTGGGCTGCTGTGAGCTCTTGGAAAAACCAAAAGTGCAGCGACATCAGTGTGTGTGGGAGCGGGGGGCGGGACTTATCGGCGTCAGTAACTGTTTGTACATCCTCCTGGCATAAACATTACATGCGCTTTTTTAAGGCCACAACAATTGGGAGGGGAACATGGTTAAAAAGGTGCTGACCAAGTTCAATAAATGTGATGGTCCATATTGTAATAGTGTATAATATTAGACCCTATGAAATACTCAAATAGGAAGAAAAGCACTCCTTTATAATTGTCCATATATTTTTCAAAACATTTCGCTCACACTTCTTAGCACGGTAATTATATGGTAATACTGTGGTAATAAACATGTAATGATATAGTAATTATGGTTAATTATCAAGTAGTTTTCATGTAATTACCCTTGTAATTACATGCAATGTATTTAGCATGGTAACAAGATAGAAACATTACATGGAATAACCAAGTAATTATGGGTAATCTGTGGTTAGGGTTAGAGATATGGGGTTATGGTTGGTAATTACACAGAAATTACTTGAAAATGAACCATAATTAAAACATTGTTTCATTGTCATTACTTGTTTATTACCACATTATTACCATGCTGCTGTAAAGTAAAGTCCTACCAACAATTCTTGTCTTTATCATAACTGTTTATATGTGATCTATGTTTGTTCGAAGTGTCATTTTGGTCCTAAAATTTCGTTTATGGCCTCCAAACGCCTATAGATCTGGCCCTGTGTAAATCTCATGTCAATGTGTCCCTATGTGCTTTTTCATTACATGGTCAGGTGTGCAGTTTTCTCTTCCCTACCCCCACCTTTGAATCCAGTGGAGCAAGCTTGATTGTAAGTGAGGACGTGACTTGTTTTTTTGGTATCTGTGTGAGTGTGTGAAAGTGTGTTAGTGTGTTTGTGTGTATGTATGTGTGTGTGTGTGTGTTGTCACTGGATCCCTGAATAGCACCACTTCAAGCCTAACCTGACCAACCAGTTATGAGTCTGCTTGGTAGGCTAAAATGTCTCTCATTGTTACAGCTTTGTTTCACTGCACCCAACGAAGCCAGTTATACCGCCGCTGTGCCCATGTTTACCGAGTTGTAGAAATACCCCAAAGAGGGAACAATGCACCAACCAGGGCAGCCATCTTGTCTTTAAATATTAGTTTTGGCTTCTACAAAGGGATTGACACGAGTGTAAATAAATTGGTGTTTACTTTGCCCATCATTATTAGCTTTCAGGTTCATAGTATTATCATAGTATGTTTCCTAAAATAAGAAATTGATGAAAGATTAAAAGATATTTTGAGGTCACCTGTGGGCTGTATTATAAGGGTTTTTGTTTTAGAGCAAGAGAAGGAACTGTTTAACCAGTCACACGCTTTTATAGGACAGCAGCACTAGTTGATACATACTTTATGTAGAACTAGAATTTATCAGGGGTAATGAGAAGGAGCTATTGTTTCATTACAAAATTCACAGCTTATTAGTATTAAATTTTTTATTTTAAAGAATTAAACCCCAACTCCAGAACTCAGCTATGTTATTCTCATACCTCCTAGCTTGTGCACATACTTTCTGGTTTGTGTGAGACTGTAATAGAGAGTCGTGAAGAAGAGGATTTAGGAAAGGGGAGTGTATCATTCAAAACATTTTTTTCGACACATCACTTTTACAGTCACAAAATCAGGCAGTGCAGCTTTAAAAGAAATGCTTAAAATGGACTATTTGACCCTGTTTTGTAATGTAAAGTAGGTGATTACTTAAGTCCCTTGAGTATTTGGTTGGGGTGCCAGTCCACAAACTAGGATTTCATGTTACTGGAGAGGACAGGGACTAAATAATAATAAAAAAAAACTTCTATGGGTCAAAATGTCTCAGATTGGATGTTGCTGTAAAGGCCAAGGGGAGGGACAGATTGCCTACTTTTAAGCTTTTTTGGTCATTTTACATTATCTCTTCTACATTGTATCTACCTCATTACCTCAAACTGCGTAACAAATTGTATTAACATGCAACAACATTGTAACAAGCCATTATGTTACATGTTATTCCAATTTGTTACACAGTGTATTTCTTTGTACTTAATGAGATAGATACAATGTAGTTACGGTATTATGGTATAATTATATTACCCTCCAAATTACATCTTTAACTTTATTCGCTTCACAACAAGTCAACTTACTTTATTTACCGCCATTTCAAAGGTCTACAAAATAAGCAGCACTGAACAACCCGCCCTTAATAAATACGATCATTATCAGTTAGCTACAGCTTTAGCTGAATTGAACAGCTGCTTGCTTTCACAAATATTATTACAGCGAGGAAATTGAAACTACAGACAGTGAGGCTTGTTTGCTCATGGTCAGGTAAAGCAGAAGAGATTGGCTTGTAAAGGGGAACAACAGATGCAATAGGGAACTCAGAAATGCAAATGGGCTGATTCTTATCTCACACTAGTTTCCCTGTACTAGAAACATTATCAACGGCAGCAAAGGTGAAAAATACTTACTATACTTACTAATATATGCTGTTGAATGTAGGGCTGGGTGATATAGTAAAATATAATATGACAAGATTTTTTCACAATTCTAGTTAACTGATTTGTGGCCTTACATGGAAGAGCTATTGCGTAGGTGTCTTATTGAAACCCTTTTTCACTACGAATTCAATGTATTATTCAAATTCAATGTTTATCACAACATTTATTACCAGTATTGTTTTTATTATTAATATGAACAGTCTGGCATTTTATTAATAAAATTGAGGGTGAAGAGCAAAGCATGAATGAATGCAGTGTATCACGATTTAATGATCTTCCCCGTAAGACTGTAGTTGACTATTGTTAGGACTTCTAAGGTCTTGCCCAGTAGAACAGTTAATTGACTAGTATTGTGAAGAAACTGAGCTTGTGAAGTGATTTGGTAACAAAACATATATTAAGAGAAGTTAAATTAGCTTATTCATGCAAATAACCGACTAATAATATTTTAATTGACTAACTGCGGACCTCACTGAGTGACTAAGCGACTAAGCTACTAAAATCTACTAAAGGCCCTACTTCCCAGATTAGCAGTTTCTCATATCACAGTTTGATCTTTTATTGGCATATCTCGCGCAAACGTTGTTGAATTTGTCAAATCGTGTTGCATTTAGGGGCCTAATATATTTACACACTCTTTACATAGTCTTTACTAAGTGTTACATTGAAGTTGTCAGTTAGTTTGCATGACAGCCCTCCTCACTTGTTCTTAGTGTAAACAGAACCAAGCCGAAATCTAAACAACAGCGGAGACAGCAACTTCAGATGTTTTTTCATGCCCTGTCAGCAAAAATCTTTAGCATTTTGACAAGAGACAGTGGGACTTAATCAAAATGTACACACATACTTCACTCAATGCCGGTATAAGCATCACTGTGTTCAGACTAGCAGCGCTGGAGCCTTCACTGTCTAGTTATCTGATAATGCGCCGCCGTCAACCAAAGACTCCCATTAATGAGAAACATTCGGACCATGTCAGTGAGACTTTGATAAGGTCTGTAGTCAAAGCACAGGGTTCATGAGTCTCCTGGGACCTTGTGGGGTTTTCAGACACTGCAGACATGTTTAAATGAAGTGTATTTTGATTATAGTGCAGTTTATAAGATGCAGTTATACATAATGCTGATGTCACTGGTTTTCAAACTGTGGTGGAGGTTCCAGTGGTGGTACATGGGCCTTTCTTGTTTTTTTTTAGTTGTTGGACTTGAATTTTACTTAGTCTTGTCAGATCTGGATTACTTTTAACTCAGTTCTGATTTAGCCATGCAATAGTATTTATTTAGACCTACACTCTAGTCTAAAAAATGTCACAAAGTTATTAAAACTTTATTTTATGTAATCTTTTCACTACAAGTCACTTTTCTAAGCTATACTAGCAAAATGTAGGGATTTTTAGCATGGGGAAACAAACCTAATGGAATTTTTTTTACATTCTCCCTATTGTTAAGCCACATTTTGACATTGTTGCTTAGTAGAGTGAGGTTCTAGGCAAAAAAACAAATTCTTATCTGAAAAAATAAAATATCAATGTAGTTTAGGCTTGGGTTAGTCCTTGTCTTAATCTAGTTTATAGACCCTTTAGTCCTTAATTTAGACTTGGTTTAATCCCTTTTAGACCTAATTTTGTCCTGATTTATTCTCATTGCATCTGTTAAAATGACACAGTGACCTTTAGAGTTTGAGAACCACTACCTTGTGTAATTAATATTAGTGATGTTTTACAGGCTTTATCCGTTTACACCATGTCTGAATAATGAGTCGGTCTGTTAGCTCACTAGTTAAAGAGTAGCTGAATTCGGGGAGGGCAGAGGCGGTCCTTTGTGCCCCCCTCCCCTTGCCCCTCACCCCCGCATCTCCAGCCCAAACACCTGGTATGCCCTGGAGGTCCGCTACAACAATGGACATTTGTCCAATAAGACAGATAAGCTTTTATACTGGTTCCACCCGCTGCACTTTTTTCCCCTTTTTATCAGGTCCGGAGTCAAGCAATGATTGATTTGGAATTAAATAATAATCACATGCCATCTAACCATTAGCCCATTGTGTATAAAAACAAGTTGAAGGCTACATTTAGTTGGAGAGTGGAAGAAAATGCCTTAGTCATTCTGTATTTGGCTCAATACAGCTATTTATAGACTAGTGGCATTGGAATTCTCACGTGAAGTTCAGAGAAAATGATGATATTAATTTTAAGTCATTGATAATATGGCAACAGTTAATTTACCCCTCTTTTGAAGTGTGTTTTGCTGCCATCTCCTGGCTGGTTTGCATACTGAGCTCCCTTGGTTTTTTATGGACTATGAATGACCATTAAATTAAGTGGCAAGTATATTTTTACTGGACTAAAATTGAGAACTAAGAAATGCCTTAGTTATTGAAATAAAATGAGGATTGATTAAAAAAAAAAATGCATTTATAAACTAGGACAAAACCAGTTCTATTTAAGTTTTCAAACCAAGTCTAAACCAAGTCTAAACCATCAATGTATGACTAATGCAGAATGCTTAATCAAAACTAAACCTGGTGTAATTATGATTGGAATTTGTTTAAACTTAGAACTAAACCTATCTAAATCAAGCACAAAACCAAGTCTAAACCTAGCACTAAACCAGCACAAAACTATGAATAACCCAGAACAAAACCAGGTCTTAATCTGTACCAAACCAGTTCTAATGGCAATGTAAATTTGATTTAAACCAGAAGAAAACCTTGTGCAAATAAAGCACAAAACCTATAGTCTAAACCAAGCCCTAAACCAAGTATAAACCACCACTAAACTACGACTCTATAACTCCTAATCATAACTTAACCAGTTCTATTTGAGATCTTAATTTGATTTAAACCAGAACTAAACCAAGTCTAACCCTCATCCAAATCAAACCCTCCCCTATGACTTGCACTCCTAAGTCCTACTAGAAAGCCTCTAAGTCCCACCAATGCCACCTGCTCCCCAGTTTGAGCACCACTCCTTGCCATTTATCACAGAGGCACAGCATTTGTCCAGCCACTTATTCCATTATCCTTCCCTTTTGGCCCGCCCCTTGCACTTCTCACATATTTCCGTCTGTTTTGAAATAAATATGCCCGGACAGCTGTCACTCAATGCTAGCCAACATGGAACAAGCACCATCTGAACCTTGTTGTGAAGATGAACAGAATGTGTGTATCCAACTTTGACACGAAACCAATACAAGGGCTCTTCACTTTTGCATGCTTGAGACGTGGCAGCCTAGTCCCGAATTCCCAATCTGGGGGTTTTGGCCATGATGAAGGAGTTGGTGCTTGCCGGGCAAATCATGATTGATCCATTAACATTCATTTGTGGCTTATAAAATTTCAGAGCATAAGATTAACTTCTCTGTGTAGTGGGGTAAATCAAACAGCTGGTTCCAGGGTCCCAGTGGGCGGCTGCTAATACCACCGAAATGAACCCCTCCTTGTGCAAGCTACATATGAGAAAAATTTAGTTACAAGGCAATAAAAGTGAGCAGATTAGTTAAGTTGTTGTAAAATAAGACCCGAATATGCATTGATGGGGTTTGGTGGAAGAACTAATGGTATTTTTATTATTACGTCCAAGTAGGTAATGGTTTTGCCCCAGGTTTTTGTTTTTTTTGGATTGTTTGTCTGTTAGCAAAAAGTACAGAACGGATGAAATTTTCAGGGAGGTCAGGAATGACATATGACCAATTAATTTGATTTTGGGAGTGATCCGGTTCACAGTCTGAATCCAGGATTTTTAAAAAGAGAAATTTTACTCAAAAATACTGTACTGCATGGTTTGGGTGAAATTTTGAATAAATATAGAAAGTGATCTATGGAAATGCTTTGGTGAAGGTCTGTGTGTTACGAGTATACGAGTTTACTCGTATACATACGAGTTACTTACGAATATTAATACTCAATTTTATGTATACAAGGATAGAACTTTGAAACTAAATCAGTCCAACTAGAAATTATGTGTTTTTGATACAATTTATGATATCCCAACTGCATTTTTGAATATGTGTGTTAAAGCTCAAACTATTATATTTTTTGCATTACGTCAATAAATTAATAATGCTGTAACTCTTATTCCAGTGTACCCTCCTCCTGATGTACCTGCCCTTGTTTCTATAATGCTTCATAAGTGTGTTTGACTGTATGTGTGTTTGTGTGTGTTTTTAGCTGGATGACCCGTCCGTGTTTCCGGCGGTGATCGTGGAGCAGGTCCCGGCGGCTGACCTCCTCCAGGTGTACTCTGGTCTGGAGTCGGACGAGGTCACCAACGGCATCATGGTGGACACCACTCTGCACGTGGTGGAGGAGCCCTCTATTTTAGTGGGAGGAGTGGACCTCTCAGGTGAGTTCAGTTTGGTTTTAGTTATTTTTAAAACAGGTGTTGTCATTAGGGCTGGGTTTCAATATGCAATACATTGTTGACGATACTGATAATAACACAATATGACGATACTGTGACAATTGAAATAGTGCAGATAATAACCTACGATTTATAACCGTTTTTAAAGGAACTAATTCTAATAATACAAATTTTGTGTTTTTTGGATTTTGTTTATTTTATACATTTGTGCTGTTCCTTTTTGCGATACTATTTTTTTTACTTTTAATTTTGTAATCTTTACTAGTGGATGACAATGCCCATAGACATTCACAAAAAAATGCTCTAGATTTGTGAAAAAATGTTTTATCTATTCACAGTCTGATAATTGGCAACCACTTCAGAAACATAAAATGCTAAATGCTTGATTACTTGAATTTTTACTTCTTATTACCGTACAATATTGTTGTAAAAAGATTGTATTTGCGATATGTTCATAAAATTGCCTGGTATCTTTGTGTGCATAAAATTATGAACTATT
>JAVQKG010003045.1:0-11485 GCA_036025885.1 Hypseleotris bucephala
TGATTAATTGATTGTTGAAATAATAGTCAACTAATCAGGTAATTGAATAAACCAGTTAATAAAAAACAGTATAAAACAGTTTACAGACTCTAAAACAAGACTTTTGCTGAGAAAAAAAAGTTTTTACAACCCATGCAGAGCAGTAATTAAGCCAACAAATACATCTTGCATTTAAGATGAAAACCCTTCTTTTGCAAAAATCGTCAGGTGGCATAGTTTAAGCAAACCTTTTTCAAATTTTGTTAAATATCTCCTATTTGTGCACCTTTTGCAATTTGTTGATTAACTGATTAATAAGAAAAAATTCACAGATGAATTAAATAGCAAAAATAATTGTTAGTTGCAGCCCTAGCAAAAACTGGCATGTGAGCAGCCTACAACCACTGAGGAAAGTTGTGGGAAGAACTAAGAACTGACCAAAATGTGGTGACACAACTTCTTTGAAGTGCTCTAAAAACAAAATGCATATCTTTTAAAGCTTTGTGCCTGTACTATTTTCTTTGTAACAGCATGTCTTCAAACCTGCTTAAAACGTAAAACTTGATCTAATATGAACTTGTACACCATGAAGAAGTTTGAATTTCCCCCTCAGAGGTTCAAAGAGTGCTGTCCTTTATGCACTGCAGCGGAGCATATGGCAGCCAGTGACCAGGGCTTTGTTTGACTATTGACACCAGAGAGATGGTGAGAGGGAGGATGCGAGTGAGTGTGGCTGTTCTGGGCTGGAGGACAGCCTAACAGCAACAAAGGACCAGCTTTGAGCCTGTCTCCTGTGATTTTCCAACTCAGCGAAAAGCTATTGTGGCTTTGGAAAAAAAAGTTAAGTTAAAAGCTTAGCATGGTATGTGCTAACAACTGCCCGCCGCTTGTGTAATACAAGCAAATACTTTTTGAGCAGTCACAGTTGCAGTCTTTAGAGGGCCAACGGTCCTCGTGCCTCGAACCATTAGACGAGGCACTGCTTGAGCGCGCTGGTGTGTGAAGTCAGCACAGGCACGTGGGTGACACTGAGGGCATGAGGGGGACTTGCTTTCAGGACACAAGTTAAAGATCCCTTTACAATTGTGCAAACTGGAAATCCAGTTAGTTGTTTTGGTTTATATATATATTCATGGTGGTGAGTTTGATTTATACTTTACTTTTCTTTCACTCCACAGTCATAGGTTGTACTTGTAAATACTCTGTAACACTACTGCCCTGGGGCAAACTGACGGAAACTGGTATCTATTGGCCTTTCTGACACTCCACAACTATCACACTTATACATTTTATACATCAGTTAAAGACTGTACATAAGACAAGGTGGGTAAAGTGTCATGCCCAATGAAAAAATGGCAGTTTGAAACAAATTTTGAACCATTTCTACCCCAGATGACTAAGAGGTACAGAGAAATATTATATACAGTATTTGTTGTTTATTTGTGATGTATTTGTCTTTGCCTGTAATAGTTGAGAAAATGTGACGTCTAATTTTACCATCTTCTTATGTGTATTTTTATTTGAGACTGTGAACCAGATGAGCTTCTTTGATGACTACTTCTACACTGCTAGTGGTCTCCAAATGACACACGCATACATGCAAATACACACAAAGAGGGGCGACTGGGACTATATCCAGACTGGTGGTTTCACTCTCTGGCTATAAATATCCTGACTGTTTAAAACAAGATCTGTGTGTAAATAATGAGCAAAATAGCATATACCAGCAAATGGAAACATACACACGTGACCAGAAACTAAATGTATACAGTAGACCTATATACACAATCTGCACCACAAATATTGACTGATTACTTCTCCATCTCTTTAACACACGCTTATACAAAGAGATGGCTGTGACCTCAGAGGAGCCCAGCTAAGTGCTCTATGATTATGGGGTGTGTCTTTGTCTCATTTAGTGGTTCCACAAGGAGACAGTCTTCTGCTGCGTCAGACAACCATACACCAGTCAAATACTCAAAAACCATCACAACAAACCCACTGTTTCAATTTGCCTGATTGCTGATTTTAAACAAAAACCTAAATGTGAGTAAAACACTTTCTCAGGAATTCAAAGTAATTTAAATCAACCTTCTAGGCACAGGGAGGTGTAGTAAATTTGTTGTGAAGATCAAATTTTGTTTATGAGTCTTGGTTGAATGACTTTGTAAATGAACCTTTCTCTATAGTTAAGTCTTGATCTGTGTGTCCAGATACTGCCATTATGACAACTACAAATAAGTTATAAGACAAAGATATATATCATTATTCTTTTATTTTGGAAAAATATTGCGCTGATTTCCAGTAATAAAAACGACAGGCTCTGTACATAAGACTTTTCTCTTAAATACAACACAGTCACAGTGGTCTCAAGTGCCTAACACATACATACATCCATACTTACATACATACATTATCTGCCAATAAAAACAATTCAACTTAAATAAAAAGCCACACATATGAAACAAATAATTACATAATTAAATTAAAGAATACATCTTTCATTAGTTAAAAATAAAACGGGGAACAAATATCTATCCAATAATGGCCAGGGTGATCTAAAGTGGAAGACTCAGCTTGAAGGAAATGGGCCAGGCAATGCATACAGCACACACATTCTCTCACACACACCTATAGTGCAATGAGGTTTTGGCAGGTAAAGTCTGTTGAATTTGGCGTTTTAAAATGCTAAGGAACCATATTTGACTGATTTGTTTTGTTCTCTGGTGGTGAGTGTTATATTTTCTTTCCTGCCCAAAACATTGCCCTGTGTATCACAACCTTCAGGGGTCAGAGGCCAGTATGGCCCAACAGGATCCATGTTGGATCAGTCTGCAGTCACTACTGGAGTCTTAAATTACATTATTTCTGCTGAGAACCAGCTCAGCTCACAATGTGTCTGACAGTGCTACAGAGAAACAGCTGAAGTCCAAGTGTTTTCTACATTAACCTGTTTTATAGTACAAATGTCGGAACAATCACCACTGCTTCAGCAGGCACTCTGCAGCACTGCACAAATTACAATACTTATGACAGTTTTCACACTGTTGTACCAACTACAAAGTAACAGTACAAATCAAGTCCTCAGTACTTCACCAGTACTACACGTTTGTTTATTCAGTATTCTGTGGTACTGACACTTCTGTTGACATCAGGTCATATGCTGGTAAGCACAGTTGTCGTATCCAAACTGGCTTACAGCATCGTCATTGTCAAACCTGTCCAAGCGCATATCCATAAAAGCCATTATCCTTAATACTATTGTAGTATGAAGTCCTGTAGCCATGTCCGCACCGACTGTCAGCACTGGCTCAGTAGCACCTTGGCTCAAAGTCCTCCGGTAAATCCCAGGGAACAGCAGCAAACAGCAGGAGTAAAACCTCCCGGAGACAAACTGAGCTCTACTGCTCAGGGCTGGTCTGGACAAACATCCAGAGAAGATTGGTCCCATGTGAACGGGCATCATACCTGCAGCGGATAAAAAGTCACTTTTAGTTTCATGTTTTTCAAAACAGACACAAAACAATGCTCACAAGAAATGGCACTGAACCTACCTCTGTGGCAATAATACATTCATCTTTCTGGTCTGAAAGGACATATATCGACTGGTATCTGCTGTCCGCTGAATACTCGTATTCAGCTTCACTGCACGGCTGGTGTTTCAGATCATTTACTGATTGGTAGTTTGAATCACTGGCTGCATGGCAGTTCAGATCACAGGAAGCATAATTACTTTCGCTGCAGCTTGGTGACTCCT
Source organism: Hypseleotris bucephala (assembly GCA_036025885.1). Taxonomy (NCBI): domain Eukaryota; kingdom Metazoa; phylum Chordata; class Actinopteri; order Gobiiformes; family Eleotridae; genus Hypseleotris; species Hypseleotris bucephala. The sequence goes on from JAVQKG010003045.1 coordinate 3,737, forward strand.
CAACCATTTTCTTCTCAGATACATCACTGTAAGACAAAAAGACCACACATTTAGATTACATTTAAATTGAGTTATGGTTTATATATAAAATGAGTAAACAGTATATTTATCATGATACACACCTGTATCTTTTTCTGTACGTATCTTCAGAGTCAGACTCGTCCAGTATTTCACATTTGACCTCGGGCTCATATCGCTCCTCCTCTTTACACAGAGACAACTCTTCGGCCCGCAGCTCGTGCACCAGGTTGTACTCCACACCAGAGTATCGAGACTTGAAACCGTTTTTCTCAGGTCCACTGAGTCCATTCACACTGCTGACACCACTCAGTCCTCCAACAGACCCTCCCAGTTCTGAATGATAATCAGCTTTCTTATTGGTGTTTTTAACAGAGGTGGTCAACATGGAGCCTAGTTCCTTGTCGCTGCGTAGACAGTTGTTGGTTGTTGTCAGATTGTTCATGGTCTCATGGCTGTCACTGTGTACACTGTCGCCGTGGTGACTATGGCGGTCCTGTAGTTTGATCCTTACATAGACGACCAGAACAGAGCAGCCAATTAACATGACAAGGACCAGGAAGACTCCAGCGCATACAGCCGTCCAGGGAAACCCACTGTCATCATCTTCACTGTCTTCATTTACGCTCTCTGAATATCTACGGTCAGGTCCATCCACCACTGGCTGGCCCCTGGGCACCTCAGGTAGAAGAAACTGGCAGTTGTGGCCACCGTAGCCAGGTAGACAGGCACACGCATAACGGCCTCCACGCTCATGGCAGGTGGCTCCATTGTGGCAGGGGTTATGATGGCAGCGGGAGATGGGAGAACTGCAGTTTTGCCCAGTGTAACCTGCAAGATATGAGGGAGGTTTTAAGTGCCTGGAAAACACTAAATTCTGAAATTGATCATGATTTTTAATGCGATCTTATTCATACCTGGAGGGCAGGTGCAAGTATAGCCGTTTTCCTCTTCCTGACACGTGCCACCATTTTGGCAAGGAAAGGACTGGCAATGACCACCAGCGGAGTTGGCGTTTTCACAGTTTTGCCCAAAGAAGCCCTCCACACACTGGCAGAGATAAGAGTTCACCAGATCTACGCATTCTGCACCTGCAATGAGTTAAAGGTAATTATAAGTTAACTGTTTTTTTAATGCAGAATATTAGAAAAGAGCACCAAAACAACAACAACCTACCATTCAAGCAGGGGTTGGAGGAGCAGTGGTCAATCTTCTTCTCACAATTGAATCCTGCATATCCCATTGGACACTGACAGAAGTAGCCTCCCTCAGGGTTATCACTGCAGCGGCCACCATTAAAACAAGGACCATCGGCACAAGTGTTGGCACTCATCTCGCAGTTGTTGCCATAAAAACCAGGTGGGCAGGTGCAATTGTAGCCGTTTTCATTGTCCTGTTGACCAATACAAAATTAGACAGCAGTCATTTAGGGTTCTACTTCAGATTCCCACTTTAAATTGCTTTCTTTTGTGGCTGATACTCACAGTGCAGCTGCCTCCGTTGCGACAAGGGTTTCCAGAGCATTCATTGACCTCGATCTCACAGCTGGCACCAGTGAAGCCAGGCAGACAGGAGCAAGTGTAGCTCCCCTGACCAGTGTTGGTACAAGTCGCTCCATTCAGGCAAGGCTTGTGATGAGTACAGTAGTTAAGATCTGAAAACAGAATAAACATCATATTAAAGAAATAGCCCAACATTTAAGAACTGAACCTATTTGACGATAATATAAAATGTTAAATAACTCACCTTGATTGCAGAAAAGTCCACCCCATCCTTCCTGGCAGTTGCATTGCCATGGTTGCTGGCAGGTCCCATGCAGACAGCCAGGATAACGGATACAGTCATCACAATAACGGCCACTGAAACCCACACGGCACCTGGGAACAAAATGCTGTTAATTACACCTGTATTAGTTAGAAATAAATACACATTGATTGTTGATACTTACTTGCACTCTCCAGGTTTATCGCAGAAGCCATGTTCTTCATCACACCCAGGCAGACAGATTGCTATAAAAACAGCAACAAATAATAAATGTTTATTCACTATCACCACAACTGCCTCCATCAACAGAAGGTGCATAGCCAACAAAGTTTCTTTGGTTGTCCCTTCACACAAAGCATGTAACACAAAGCCACTTTTCTCCTCTTAACTATGGGTCAGACGTCCTGTTTCTCACCCTTGGCCCTCTCATCTGCCCCCCTCCCTGCATTGTTACTATCCTCTGCATCTATACCATCCACCTATCTGTCCTCTGCTCCTACCCCTCCCTCCTCTTCCCCCAGGGCCAGCTGGCCTGTGTGGAGCTAACCACCAGACAGCTGCTCCATTGTCTCCTCTCACCGAGCAGCTGCCCCCTCCACAACAATACACGGTACCTCTCAGCCAATCAACAGCCCAAGTGGCAACAATACAGGACCCCCACTTGGCCAATCGGGAGGAGTTTTTGGGTGAGGAGGCCCCAGTGGTCTAATGGAAGGCACGCGGCGTGTGAATTACTGAGGAGCAGCTCATTAGAATGTGGGATAACTAACTAACGCCTGTTGCACTGGCCCCACATTAGGAGGTGGAAAAGTCCCAAAACAATGAAGATAGGCCAATGAATGTTGGGAAATTAACTTTTGAAGGCTCATTTAGAAAGTCTGTAAAAATGAAAAACTTCCACTTGCACTGACTTCAGTAAATACAGCCACAGTGTTTGGTTTTAACCTATCCAGAATGTAGCTGGCAACAAATTTTAATATTTACTGGTCAACTTGTATGTATTAGAATAGATTTTTTCTGACCTCTATCCTAAATTAATAATAAAACCCACTTACGTTCAGTGCAGTACTGGCCCTTCCAACCAGCGTTGCAGATAATTTCTCCACGCTCGCCACAGGTGAAGTGTCCAAAGGCATCGTCTCTAGGTCTGCAGAAGACTGAGCAGCCCTCACCATAGTAATGCTCATCACACAAGAAGCGATAGGAGTAGCGCAGCTCTGTTCTGCCAGATGTCTGCATGTCTTTGGACCATTCTTCTCCCACAGTTAGGTGGCGCTGAGTTGTGATCCTGCTGATCAGACGCTCAGGGTTTTCTGTGAAAAGAGACGGTTGTTACAGATGATGATCCCTTCACACCAGTCCAGTCTCCTTATTAGGGTGCCATTCAAATAATAGACATAAACAATCTTTAAATCCTGTAATGATTTTGTCTGTTGCATAGCAAATCTATGCTTATGACCTCAACATCTAAATATACACACACTATTGTCAGTATGTATTGTTTTACATTCTATGTTTAGACAAAAACACATGGTACTAAGTAAAAAGATGCTTGTCCCAAAGCAATACCACATTTAGTTTGTGTGATTGGGTTACATTCTGCTACCCACCTGTTGTCAGGTCTTCCAGAGAGTCAGTGTGCAGAGCCTCGATGATCAGTGAAAACGTCCCCTGAGGAGAGACAGAGAGAGTCAACAACTGCTCAGCCTGTAGCACAGAGCCATTAGGGTCTCACAATAAACTGCAGCCTAATTCCCATGTTGATTAGGGTCTAATAAGAGCCACTACCTGCTCCCTTTTCACACCCCTGCTATCACACTCTGACACTGCCGTAAAACCAAACAGGGCGGAATTTCACGCTGTGCTGTCAATGATGTGCCAACTCTGAGGATGTTAAATTTCCCACCACGCCTGGCTGGAGAAGATGCGTTTTGAAAAAAACACCCCCACCCATCCCGCTCCCTCATGCCCCCTGCCCTCCCCGTTTTATCCAACCAAAAAGCACAGACGTATTACAATAGTCCCTCTCACACGCTGCTGACAAAGACTCTTACAAGTGCTGGGTTTTGAAGCATCTGTTGCATTTCTCCACTCTTCAAAGCAATCTCCCAAAAGGAATTATATAACAGGGCGCCCATACATCATTCTTATCCTCAAACTGTGTCCATTATTGACAAGATACAAGGCTACATAAAATAATGGCCTACTGAATTTATCCATATGACGTAACGTTTCAGTCGTATTGGTTCAAACGCAGGCACTCACCGGCCATGTGAAGCCGAAAGGGAAGCGGATTGGATTGGTGAAGCTGTCAGCGTTGGTCTCGGGAACTTGGAAGGAGTTAGAGCCTAGCACGGGAGTGACAGCCCCGCCATACGTGCACGGGGGCTCGGGTGATACGTTGGCTTGGTAATGCTTGAGACAAATCCTAAAGAAAGTCTTGCATTCACATTGCTGGTGGCCCTGAGCATGAGCGCCCCCGGGACAACAGTTAGCGTTTCCCGGTGCCCCCTTCTTGTTGAGAAACTCCTGCAGTTTCAGCTCGAAGACTCCTGAGCACAGAACCTGAAAGCATCCATGTAAAGTATGTCAATACAATTTGGAGTCAGTGTAAAACAAGTAAAACAAAACATAAGGTGTAGCAGCCTTGCGTGAAAGCCGTGCGTAAATACACAGGCTACTTAGCGCAGACTTTATATAGGACTTACCTGGCAGGTGAAGATGAAAAGCGTGACCAGGACCAGACACAGGCGTCCCATTGTGTTGACAGCTCTTGTACAAGCAGGGAACGCTCCACAGGTCAGTCCGTGTAGCCCAGGTCAAACCCGCATTGAGAAAAAGGTAGATTTTTTTTTCTCCGTTGTGAACCACACAGATGAAGTGGAGAATGACGGACACAATCAAAATTTCTTCCCCTCTACTTTCCCATGTGGCAAATTTTGTCTGTAAGAAGGTAATCCTCAAGTGAAGAATCCTCAAGGAGAAATCCTGGAGAAAATTGGTAAATCCAACGAGGTAGCTGAAGAGTGTGTATTTTCCACTTGACTGATGATGACAAACACGTATGAAACAGTTCTTCGTGTTTCCAACTCTTTTAAGTTTTTCTCTCTTGGTCTCTTGGGTTAGTGCGTGTGTCTGAAGGGCCGCCTGTCCCGTTGAGGGTTTTATACCAGGACAGCAGGCAGAGGGTAATAAGATGCAAATGAGCCCCTGTGCTCCTCTTCTTCCCCTCCCACAGCACCACAAGTCCGCCCCGGGGCATGACAATGAAGAGAAGGGGGTGCGCTCAACTTTACTAGCCCCCCTTTCTGTACTTCTCTCAAAGGGACAGACCAAATGGCTCGTGAGCTGTTAAATGTGCAACAACCGCTTACTTCTCCTGATGCCTCCGTCGTGCGTAAAACCTGGGGCTCCGTCAATTCTCCAAAAATGTTTTGAACTACCTCATATACTATTAGCCCACACGATGAAACCCATTACACAGGACAGTGGCCCTTTATTTTTAGGTTAATAGTGGAGCCCATAGACTGCTGGCCAGCCAGCCCAACTGCGATACAACCACCATCTGCTCCATAGCATTCCTATGGTGTTAGCCTGCCGTGGATGTTCACACCCCCCACCCAAACGAGTCGATCTGTCCCCATTGCCTTATCTTTATTTCTTCATTAATACTACATCGCTACTCCATGGGTGACTTATTTGCTTATCATCTTCACATCACAAATGTTTAATAGATAGCTTAAATGATATACATAACACAACCAAACTTTTAACTACTGTATGTCAGCAGTTACTTGTTTTATATAGAATTCTAAAATTATTTGACAGAATGGCATTTCATATATTGCTTGAAGGAGAAATGGAAAGATGCCCAAAATGCGCACCGTGGCAACAGGCCAGCGCACCTAAACGGTTTCCCTGCATGATTGCGTATATTTCCCTTATTTGCCTTTGGTACGGGCAGTAAAAAAGACTTGGTGTGTGTCACTCGCGTGGCTGTCATTAGGGACTTTGTGTGCAGGAGGAGGGGGAGGATGGGGAGGCATACAGGGAGTGAAGTTTTTTTCTTTGTGCTTTCAGCTGTATGGTAATTGGTCGGGCAGCACCTGCTCTCCCACAAGAGAGAGGCAGAGCGACTGTGGTCAGTTGTATTGGGGTAATCTTTATCTATATGATAAGATAGCTATATGTCCTGTGTAGCCTTTTCAAAGCTTCTGGGCTCTGTGTGGTTATGGCTACTGATTTACACATGGGCCCCTTTATTAATCTGCATATGTTTTGCTTCAGAAAAATGTGGGGAAGGAATTCACACTTGTTGGCGTATGGCTGTTATGAGCTTATCATTTTAACAGGGTTGGCAAGTCGTGCACAATTCCAACTTAACCACAAAGCAGAGTTTAAATCTTAACGTGATTATATAGGCCTATATGTTTATTTTCGGTAGTGTAGGGATATACAAAATAATATACATGTATGATATAACTCTGCACTGCCCTGGACACAATAGGAAGTGGTGGGCAAGTGTCTCATGCTCTGCTCAGTTACTGCACCCTGCTCTTCAAATGATGACAGCACTGGGTTAGGTTACATGTTTAGATTTACCCAGAGGGGCAATAAAGAGTCATTTATGTTAATGATTGGCATTATTATTTCTCCTAGACTACACCAAACAGTTGTAGCCTAACTAGCCACTAGTAGATCAATACAGGGGAACAACACGTTTTACACTGATCCGGTGAGAAACATATTTTCAGTAGAGATTTATTCTTATTTTTTATTATCACAGTTAATTGATGTTGCACTAATCAATCAATTGTTTCCACTGTATTTTGTGAAGTTTTCTATCCTTATTAGTTATAGGTTACTGTGCATATTACAGCAGATGTTAATGTTATATTAATGTAATGTTAAATCACAAATATATGGCCCTATTATACAGTGAGATACTAATGTGATTCAATCTACCAGTGACTGAGGGTTTTACATTCATTGTCAAATGACTGCAGCATTATCCACGAGTTAGGCTATGCTTAATAATGTGGTCACCCGCAATTACATTAGCTGAGCAGCAGGAGTGTTTTAGCTGAAGCTGCCCTATATTGCATACGTTTGATGCTGCCTTTAATTCCCTGTGGGTCAGTTAAGAGATAAATAGGACTGTGTCTAATGTGGTTGTGTGTCCATGATGTGCTCTTGACACTCCTTTAAAGTTGATTGAAGGGCCTTTAACCTTAAGGCCCTTTCCACTGCAAGAAAACAGAACGAAACGGGACAGGACGGTTCTCTGAGAACTAAAGAGGAGTGTGTTTCCATTCTCCTGAGACCCCGAGAGCAGCGCCTGATACGTAAACACTGACGTCACGCACATGATAAAAATTAATTAATTAATACGAGTTAATAATTTACATATAAGGCATGCCTGACGCGTAATTGTATAATACCAAGTCATTACAAATAATTATTATAAAGACCAGAGTTAATCTGGATGCATATCGATCAGTAAGCTGCAGCTAATGCTAGCTAAAGCTAGCGGTAACTACTTCCTGTCCAGTCGTAACTTTCGGGCATTAAATTTTCAGCCCACACTCTAAACACTCGATTAATAATATCGAACTATGGCGTGTGTTTAATATAATCTAAAATATAAATGACATGTTTTTATTCACGCAGTGAGAGCATGTGAGACCATAACAGGAAACACCCGATGCTAGCAACATATAGACCGATCTCAGGTTCTAGAATGTGATGATGTCACTCCTGCAGGTGGAGGGCAAAAGCCAGAATTCTGTATAAACTAGACGCAGGCTGTCATAAACGACGGCAAATGTATATCAGCGAAACGCCCCGAATGCGTCTGCGTCAACTGCTATAACACCGACTGCCTTATGGCGGAGGAGGTGGTGGAAGTGTGGCTGCCATTCTGCGCCTACTGCCTCTTCTGACCACCACAATCATACAGGCACACTT
>JAVQKG010003066.1:0-10100 GCA_036025885.1 Hypseleotris bucephala
CTTCCACCACCTCCTCCGCCATAAGGCAGTTGGTGTTATAGCAGTTGACGCAGACGCATGGGGCGTTCCGCCGATATACATTTGCTGTCGTTTACGACAGCCTGGGTCTAGTTAAAAAAGCTTTTACCTTATTAAACATATTCAAATAGCATGCTTCTCTAATAGTCTGCAGTCCTTATTTTACTGTCTATTTCATTGGTATTGAAATGACCTTAAATGAACCAGAAGGACATATTGTAATGTGATCCAGAAACCAAAGCCTATATGTTGAAAAAGTCAGACCCATCCTCTCTAAAGTCAATGCAGTGTATCGGGAGCACGCTGTCTCTTTATGTCCGGGCAATAGCAATCTGTTAAATTGTCCATCTGGATCGGGCAAGATACAAGCTGAATTCGAGACAGCCGAACAAGACAAGAAAGATAGTTATGGTCTTCACAAGTCTAAAAAAATGAAGCGGCTTGAACATGTTCCAATAAAGATAAACTTGTCGAAAACAGAGGCGCCCCGCAGTGATGGAACAAGCTTTCACCCCAATGTTGTGATTTGGTATTCTGTTTTTGCACTTCGTTCGGTCGACAGGGTAGACATGTCAAGGCCCATCTCAAAACACTGAATCAAACGCACTGTGACTTCTAAAGCCAAAGGATAAGACACTGGCAATATGGCTTCATACAACCCTTCATACAACAGGACTCCCAGCATGCACCACACCACGCTTAGGCAAAGAAGATAAAGATGAGATGAGGTGCTGTGCAAGCAGAAAACATAGAAATGCACACAACAAACTATTCATGCTAGCGAAACTGCATGCATTACTGCGATTTACACACCCAAGCGGAGATCCCAAACAAGGGAAGACAAAGTAAAAAAGCCCTCTGCAACTCAATACAAAGATCATAATACACATTTTTCAAGTCAACTTATTGCATTATTTTTGAGTTGTTGTGCCTTTGTTTGCGCTAGCGGTTCAGATTAGGTGCTTGTCCCCTTAATTTCTTTACCATGGGCAGTCAAAACAAAATAATCAGTAGTTGCAAAGTATTAGACATTTTTCAAGTTAACTTTTAGAACAGCATTTTACCTTTAATTTCATGAATGCAACTTGAACTGAAAACCTAAACTTTTTCTGGCTTTTTCTTGCTTTGTAAAAAAAATGCCCAGTGAGGTCCATATTCCCTGCTGGCCACACCCATTTCACTATACTGTGAGCCAATGCAAACTATGGAAAGTAATAGAAAGGTGTTTTTTCCCATTTATCTATACATTAAAATCAAACCAATTGTTTTCAGCTCCCGAAAAAGTCAGTGCCTCAGCATAAAGAATTTCTCAAACATTCTTTAATAAAACAAAAAAATCAAGTGTGTTTTTGACAAAGAAACCAGATATAAACATGGCAGAAAGCTCAGAAAAGTCCATTTAGCATAATAGTCTCTTTAAGCCCACACTTTTCAGTCCTTATCCCATTAAACAAAATACATGAAGTGTGAACATTGTATTGTCTCTGCGACTTCTCAATTTAGAGATGTAGTCACAGGTGCTCCTTCTCACAAGGTTTTTAATCAATAAAAAATCAGATCTAATAAAAACAGAAACCACACTTGTGAAGAGTTACATTATTTCTTAGGCTTGTATCTGTATTGGTATTTATATATAGTGCAGCCTAAGCAATAGCCTGACTGCTAAACTCAATTATTCAGGTGACCCTATTATGCTAACTGAGCTAAGTTTCCCAGCATTTTATAATGTTTTCTTACCAAAAATGTTCCATGGATGTTTGAGTAATGTTGTTTGCTCATGCACTGAGTATTTCAAAGTTTAAAACACTTGGGTTACCTTTCTGCTATGTCGTTTGCATTGGCTTTATTGGTGAAACAGGGCCTTAAAGGGGCATGCATCTATTCTGAAGTAATAGCTCCTAAAAAGAAAAAATAATTGAATATAGGTTTAAAATGTGGAATACTATAAAAATGTCCAAAATAAATATAATATGTTTTCTTAAGTTTAAAATCTATTAGGCAAACCCACTTGTGAAAACTGCAACATCATTTTTCAGCACTGTATCTTGATCAATTTTTCTGACAGCCGTAGCAATGGCTTGACTTCTAAACCCTTTAGTTTAAATACCATCCAGTCTCGGGGGACCAAATGTTATCTGTTGCCGCTCAATCCTTTACAACAACAAAAACAACAGGGTCTGTCTCACCCCTGGCTCTGCTCCAGGTGTAAATCTACTTCAGTCATCCAAGTCTCTCCTGGGTTTATTATTGTCCACAGTATCATCCTTATGGAGCTAATTATGGCTCACATCTGGATGAGAAGGAACCACGGTCAGCAACACTTCTAATGTAAGGTGGCCTCATGTCACTACTGCTCTGTCATGACCCAGTGATTGTCAATAATAAACAAAAATGAGAGATTCAATGAGTTTACATGTAGCCTCAAATGTACTTAGAGGGGGTGATAGAAATTGTGATGTGTGTGATGTGTTGAAATTATACTTATATGTTGTAATGTGCTCAAATAAACAATGAAATGAAGTAAGTTCCAATAATCTTCAAATCTGGGAAGACTGTTGAATTGTGATAAAGTCTATTAATGTATGCTCTTAACTGTAATTTTTACTGTAACAATCCCAGTGTTCATAATAATAAAAAAGGAAAATAAATAGCATTATGTTTTATGATGAAAACTGGACTGGATGTACATTAAATTTGTTGTTAAAAAGCTTGTATGAAAACACAAATAGCAGTAGTCTTCTGTGCTTAACAGAAAATACTGATAGTGATCAAATTGAAACTATTATCTTGGTTTAAATTCATTGTACATCTAATACTGTTTAATTTCTTTTTATATTTATTAATATGAACACTGGATTTGTTACAGTAAAAATGACTGTGACGAGCAGAGCATAAATGAATGCACTGTATCACAATTCAACAATATCTCAAATTAGCTCGACCTTTTTTATCACCATATCGCCCACCTTTAACTTTAGCCCTCCCTTATATTCAATACTCTGTTCTATTCGGTGGAGCTTACCCAACAGTCTAGACAGGACTGTATTGTTGCTAAGGTTTTTCTATTGAAGCAGACAACACACTTATCCTTACTGTGGCTAAAGGAGACGTCACAGAGAGGATCAGGGCACATCGATTCAGCCCAACCAAAAACCTAATTCACTTTGGGTCTTTACGCCGAATCTGCTGCCCTCCATCACACTGATAAATTATTTTTTTGTCCCAACATCCTCCACCGCTGCAAATACTATATGGGGAGGAAATTGTCTAGACATGGCAAAAAGATACCATGAAACCAGGGCAGAGGGAACAGAGGAGAGAATAACTACCAAGAATCATCCATTGAGTTTTGAATGAAAATAGCAATATACAAAATAACAGTGGAAGAATGTATGTATGATTGCTGCTTCCTTTTCATTCAGAAAATCTAATACATATTTTCCTCTTCTTCCTGAACAATTACCTGTTTCTCATATTTTTTTTCTTACGTCATATGAAGTTTCCTTTTAATACTGATTTATTTATAGATTTTATAATACATTTTTTTTCCACTTTCAGTAATTTAATTTTTCTGTTCTTTAGCTCCAGTTTACCCTCTTTGAATAGTTGAAGATATATTTAATATAAATTTGTTACCGCTATATTATGCAAGAGGCAAAAACATGTATGCATTTTGAGCATACTGCCATAATTTTGACAAATACTGTAAAATCATATGTTGTTGGTCAGGTTGCCTATCCTGTTCTTCTTAGTATATTATCCATCTTTCCTAAAGCCACGATTAGCATTTTGATCCACATGTTGGCGCTCCCTATTCTCTGAACTAAGCAACTATCCATCTATGTCAACTTCAATTCAAAGGGCTGGTCTGGTGCACATTCATCAGTGCCGGGATCATTTAAGCACAGTTGAGTTAGCAGCGGGGGGCTAAGTGGCTCAATAGATAAGTATGTTAAAAAGATTTGAGAGGACTAGTGACACAATGACCTTTCCTTAGTCCGGGGACAACCCACTGCCTCCTCTGTCACAGCTCATAAAATGTTGTCCAGTCAAAGAGGGGGACAATATCAAATGGTATAAAACAGTCATTCTTAAATTCTGGGTTGTGAACCAAAAGTGGGTTGCAAAAAAATTTTGTTGGGTCACTAAAAAATGTTCAGTTCAGAAAAAATTTATTGCGCGGTGTTTATAAGCATCAACCAACATGCAATAAAAATCATGCTAAATGTTAAAATGGCATAAAATAAGAAGTAAAATATACATTACAAATTGTTAGATTTCCCCCAAACACCCAACGTATTACTATAAAATGCAGTAAACTAAAAATGTTTTCAAAATATTCAACTTAAGTGTTGAAAACAAAATGCTCTCTCTACGTCATAGATTATCATACCATTTGTGACAAAAGCCCATTGCCTTGGCTTCTAGTTAATAACTATCTTCCCCTGATTTAGCTTCACAAACCTTATCTCAACATATGTCTGTATGGGATTAGCATGAAAAGACAGCAAGATGTTAGCAGCCTACAACCACTAATGAAATGGTGGAAAGAACCTACTTGTCCTTAAAAAATGTCCTACATAAGTGGAATTTTGAACTCACATGACTGGATTAAGATGTTTAAGATGATTAAGATCACATGACTGGATTAAGATGTTTCTTAATCCAGTCACGCTTTATTGTCTTTTTGTAAACCAATACTAAATTGCATATTTTTAAAGCTATTTCCCTACCAGCATGTCTTCAAACCTGCCTAAAACATTTACATTGCGTCCTTCTGGAGCTCCACAGTCAATTACTGCCACTCACTCTTTTTATTAATGGGCCCTTTACTTCCAGCTACATGCATTCATCATCACTACAGGCAGGCACACACCCACACAAATGTACTATAAACCAGGAAGTGCAATGATAAATTTGGCCACATTCAGAGAAGGTTAAGAGCAAGTTGACTCAGGCTGAAAAGTACCAATTTATTCCTAACTATGCTTACGGCGTCGAGATCTTGTATATACATGTATGTAATGTGTGAATATGTGTGCCGTCATGCGTACAGTTCATGCATATAAGGCCTACGGTGCAGCGCAGTTATTGATGTGTGGAGGAGAGAGAGACATTTTCTTTTCAAAGTCATTGTTTTAATATTCCTTTTCCAGCTGAGGCGCAACTTAAGAAATCATGTAGTTTTTCCACTGTGAATATGTCTTTTTACACATTCTGCTGTGTGTGTGGTGGCTGTTGGACTTGTATCAGAAAGCAAAGTGAGGGAGAAATTAGTAATTTTGGGGTGTATCTTAGCGTTGTGACGTAAGCCCATTGCTTTGGCATCTAGTTACGAAGTCCTTAACCCAGTTTAGCTCCAAAACCTTAAATTTCCCTAAATTTTTCCTTCAGTCTATAAGTGGGGCTATTAAGGTAACTGGCTTCATATTGGTCAGATGTGGTCAGGGGCACGGGATAATGCGGTGTTTCTGGTTTGAGCCTAATCGGGCAAAGTATGTGCAAATTGGAGGCTGTCAGATATACTCTATATATGTAAGTGGATTTGAATTTAGATTTTTCTTCTGAACGCTCACTTGTTTTGTAAACTACTCAAATAGATTAAATAGATTGCACATTGTGTTAATCATACAATTGTATTAATTTCCTCAATCCTCAGTTGTGTGTGTGTTGCTGGAGCCAGGCCTGATGTAATGTTGTCGCTTTTGAAGTTTAGTGTGTTGGTTGTGTATTGAGGTGTGTAAGATCCCTTTTAATGAGCCTCAGTGGTATGAAACGGCAGGGAGCTCCAGATGCCATAAATGGGACTAATTTCTCTCCACAGACAAGAGCCGCAGAGCCAACCAAAAAAAAGTTGTCTTTGCACAACTGATGTTTTACAAGACTATAGCAGTTCAATATTTACAGTATAAGGGCATCTGAGGACTTGACATCTATCAGACTTAAAGCAAGGGAATTTGAGTTTTTGGCTGATTAAAGCTGGGCATCTGTAGTTTTCTATATCTTTCTTTTGATAAATAACAAAAATGGCTCTGATATAGGAAATATAAAGTTTTTCAAGACACCCACTTGCCCAAGACCAGACTATTCAGGCTGTTCGAACAAATGTGGAAGACAACTACTTATTTAAAAGCAACATTATCTAGTATATTGACATAAAAAATAATAAAAAAGAAACTTATGGATAACCTGCCCTCCTTTCAACCCCCAAATAGGTGGCCCTAGGGTCGTTTTTGTGTGTTTTGTGGCATTGTGTGATGGGTATGGTGCACTATTTAGCTACAGTATTGGTAAGACGGTATACAAATGAAATGAAACGAAAAGATTGATTGATTTAAAAAATGTATGCAAGACAATCTATCTTGATTGACTGGTAAACAAATGCTTGTTCTCGTCATTTCATCCTATCACTGTGTCAGTTGGGTGTGTGGGTTGTCACACTATGAGCAGCTAGCAATGAAAGTTAAGACTGAAGATTGAAAGTAGCTTAACAAATAAAACAGCACTTGGAATCTTACATAACAGTTAAATGTATTTCGTTGACAGTATGGCTTCATGATTTGGTCAATTTTATACAATTTAGAAACAAGGTGAATAGTTGCGCAAAATGCAGACAACAGTTCTTTTTGTGAAGTTAATTTGTGAACTCAAACTACTGTCATACACTACCTTTTCTGTTTTATGTTTGTCAAAATTAGGCTTCTGGGGACTCAAGCAGAGGGGGAGCAAAAGTTCGATTGTGTTGCCTCAATTTGCAGTTAAAGTTGAACAGCTGCAAATTGTCTTCATCTTGTTGCTTGTGCCAACTGTTCAAATAAAGTAGTGCACCTGGCTGTTTTAACCATTACAGCAAAACCTTTTTTTAAAGCAAGAACAACAACACTAGCTTTTTATGGTGGTCTTAACAGCGACTTTGTACATCTGTGGCGCATTGAAAATTATTTGTAGGAGTATTCTTTGTGGCCAGTTGATTACCAGCAGCTCTCTTAATTTTGTTTTGCTGTTTCTTCCAGTATCTAGATCAGTTGGGATGCATTTTGTAACGTGGCAGAGCCTTGATTAAAACAATAATCAGCAATGTGATGATCCTAGAAACTAAGAGTAAGCCGGCCTGATTGGGTAAATTGATGCAAATGTGGACGCCAATCAAATTTACAATCAACAGCATTTGTTGATGATGAAAATAGTAAACTAAAATTGATTCACTTTAGTATTATTATGACCTTTAGAGCCCCCAATGGGCAAAATTAGGCTGGAGGATGTAGCAGAGTGGTCAAACACACAATCTCACTGAATGGAGTCTGTATGTCCTCCCTGTGTTACTGTGGGTTCTCTCTGGCTTTTTCCTACAGCACAAAAAAAAAGAATTTGCTAATTTGACAGTCAGTGATTGTCCTGTACTCCTCCGCCTAAGGCCCATAGTTGCAAGTATTAACTCAAGGCACTCACAATCACGCTAATTTGCTGCTTTTAAATTTTACTCAAGGCATATAGAGTATAACATGAAAATAAGGCACAGCATCTTGGCATGACGAACTAGGAGGTGCACTGTATAGTTAGTCATGCAAGACACAATACATAGTATACTAGTATATCAGATGCCAGAAAAATAAAAACATTCAAATTTTGAATAAAAAAGAAAATTGTTTGCTTTCCATATTAGCATTGCAAATGAGAAATCCAGTGTTGAAAAGAAGAAGAACGTTGTGTCTTTCAAACAGAAAAAGTAATCACAAGTCCCACATCAAAGCGCTGGTTTTAGTTATGAGGCAAATCCGTTTCTGCTTACATCTTCCAAAAAATTAATTTGTGTTTTGGTAAACTTTAACTGGCTGTGTTTTTTCTCAGAAATATTCAACAAGGTGTGTTCAGTGACTGGTAAAAAAAAAACATGTTTTAGTGGAGGAATTATTATAGTTTTTCATCTTTTGATCCATGTTGAATATATAAAGTAATTTACTACATATTAAATAATGCAGTATGTGATTTTTGACGACTGGGTGTGATTAGCACTTTGATCTCTTGGTAAGGAGATTGTGGGTTTGTGTTTTTGGCTAGCTTTGTATTCTTTTTATTAAAGATATTTTTGGCCTTTTTGGCTTTATTTGACAGGACAGTAGACTTGCATATGTTAAATTTATGAATCTTTGTGAATGAATGGTTCTTTTTTTATCCCTATGTCAACCCTGCAACTAACTGGTCTTTGTCTAGGATGTACCCCACCTAAAGCCCATAGTTGTTGGGCACATAGGCTTGAGTCATGTCTTTAAGCATTACATTAATTTCACAGTGTCTTGGCCTGATTCGAAAGATAGATCCTGATAAGAGATAGAAACCCTTTAAAATTGATTAATGACCTCATTAATGTATTACAAGGAAATGATCAAAATGCTGCCTCTAATCCTGACAGCTATTCCTCTTTGTAATTATATTTGCATTAAGGCCAGACATGAAGAGTTTGATTAAGTTAGGGCCTGTCTGTTTGAATCCCCGCCCAAGCGCATTCTGTTGTTGTGTCCCTGGGCAAGACACTTAACCCGCATTGCCTATGAATGAAATTGGCCATGTCATTGGTGGTGGTCGGAGGGGCCGTAGGAGCAAACTGGCAGCCATTCTTCTGTTAGTGTGCCCCAGGTCCGCTGCGGCTACTTGAGTAGTGTACCACCACTGCTGTATGGAGTGAATGAATAAAGCAAATGTAAAGCGTCTTTGAGTGGCCAGAAAAGTGCTATATAAAATCGATTTTTTAAAATTATTATTATTGTTATTATTATAGTGTTTTGAAGTAAATGAAATTATTTTGGTTTCTCTGTTCAGGTGGGATATGAAAATGCTGGGACAGTGGAGTTTTTGGTCGACAAACACGACAATCACTACTTCATCGAGGTCAACTCTAGACTACAGGTGGAACACACAGTCACAGAGGAGATCACTGAGTAAGTAGATTTTAATATGGTTTTGTGGCATCCGGGTAATGCAAGGTTACAGTGGGTTTTCAGTCTTGTGTGTGTGGTATGCCCTTTAATACGCTTCTTGTTGGGTAGAGCTGAAAACTTAGATCTAGTACTCAGGTGCATTGTGGGATTGCAGTATGGGTCATGAGTTGTTTTGCTTTTTGGAAATATGTCTCATTTTATCAGAATAATTCTTTGGACGGGTTATACATGTTTTGACTATAAAATAATTGTCGTAGCTCATTCAGTTGCAGCCATTCAGGCCTAAACCTTCATCTGATCTACATTATTTGTTGTGTTTGTATGTAGCTTGTATGTATTTGATTTATGTTGCTGAAATTACATTCACATAAGATAAGGCTAAGTAGCGACATCACTTGTTGTCTAGTTGATCTATCCAGTCACATACAAATGTTGTTCAACGTAAAAAAAATTGGCACAATGGAGTACAAATTCTTTTAATTCATTGTATAGATCATTAAAAAATCCATAAAAGATTAGGTTGAGTAGTTAGTGGTTGTAGTGGACAAATTGGGTTGGTAGTTTGATCGCTGCCTGGGTCATCGTTGTATCCCTATGCAACGTTATCCCCTTTGCCTAGGCATGAACTTGTTATTGTGATTGTGCCATTCATAGGTCTGCCTTGAAAAGCTCTATATAAATGTGATCCCAATATCACCAAGCATAAAGTGGCACAGATACAGAGATGATCAGGAGGGATTGTGGAAGAGAGAAACTGATGAGGTCATGAGTGTTAGGAATGAGAGAGGGGTGACAATGAAGCCAAGGACAATAACAGATAAAAATAGGTTTAGCTTCAACTGATGACCTGCTGCTGTCTGTATGGGGCTCAGGACACCCACAAAGAAACACATACACACAGGCGCACACACAATCACACGCACTCAATCACACACATGCTCACACACACATACGCACACACATACTCACACACACATACGCACACACATACTCACACACAAACACACAGGACTATATTATTGTCTTAAAACCACTGTAGCATTTTACTTTGCAGGTTGGTAATAATGTTTCAAGTAATTTCTATGTAATTACCAACCCCAACCACATATCCTAATCCTAACCATGGATTACGCATAATACTTTATT
>JAVQKG010003100.1:0-11623 GCA_036025885.1 Hypseleotris bucephala
TTAATAATTTGAATTGGACAAGGCAATGCATATGTTTTTGTTAAATAGCTTTAACTTCAAAAAGTCAATTAATCTTTTTCAGAAAATTACCTTACTTAAACTTAAACCATAATTAGTAAAACATTTGCAATATTTTAGTATTTCTTTCTGCACAATAGTTCCCTTTCACGGCCCTCTGTCCTGAGCTGTGGTGTCCCTCACTATTACATGCTCTGCTCAGATGGTGCTTTCCTTCCACTGTCCCTCAGTCTTTACCAACAATGTAATTAAAGATTGGTGAAATGAAACCAGTGTTTAGAAATGGTTTATGTCAAAAATGTCCCAAAATGCTACACCACAGAGAAACCTTGTAGACTGGAGCGATTTGATGGCTGTAGCTGGACTAAACACGTGACCAGAAAGCGGTTTGGGGTCACAGAGGTCAAAGGGCGATGGATTGGACTCAGAGATAGGAAAACATTTGCTGCTGGATGGATATTAGGCTTCTCACATGTGTGATACTCCATGATGCATTCAGGTCAGCTGAGGAAAATGAGGAGATTGGCGGGCTCCGCAAACAGGCTGGGAAAGTGACACCAGGATGCTAGGCCAAGACATCAATGTCCTCACAACTTCCCTTAAACACTAAAGCAATGTTAGCCCTGGCGCCATCAGAATATGGGATGGGGGTTAAAGTTTACACAATGGCTGACAGGATGTAACTGTGTGACCTAGCAAACAGTCTGAAAATAAACAAAAGGTGCCTCATATTTGGAAAGATTTCAACTGATAGTTTACTGCATTTTTGAGGTTGTTTTCTCTGCAGTTAATAAACAGTTTAACTGATGCCTGCTGCTCCAACGTTGTCTTCTCAGTAACTCACGTTACAATTACAAAGATATGATTACTACTTCAGATGTTTTTCTTGTTACTGGTCACAAAAAGAAGCTGTTTTACAAATCTAACAACTACCTATAAAATTAATATTTGCTGTTTACATTTGTTTAAGCTCAGACACATTACGAAAGGCTGATGTTGACCCTGGAGGTGCAGACTAATATGGCTTTCTCCACAGAGACGTGAAGATCGCAGTATAAGCGGTGCCTTGGTTCCAGCTGGCACTAGGCCTGGCCTAGCACCAGGGTGCTCAGCCAACAGTTTGGTTTCTCTGTCAGAAAACCCCCCACGGCCTGGTCCTCCACAGACCACTGGATGCCAGTCTGCCTGGCTGGTACGGGCCAAACAAGCCCCAGTCACCGGGCCAAAGGGCCAACAGAGAGGCTGCCAGCTGGGCCAGCACTTCACGGCCGAGCACCACTCTCCAAACAAACAGTGTTTTGGGCCAGGAGCCCACAAGGCAACATGGAACCTGTCATTAGCAGCAGTGCATGGCTTGTTCACTCCCCAAAACCAAGCCAAGGCACAAATGCGTATTGCACTTGACTCAAAATTTCTCAGCCAATAAAATTTATTGGAAAACTCCACTTTATGAGAAACCATAAAAATATTCAACTTTACACATGCTTTTACCCATAGTAATAATTTTAACAGTTAAATGTGTTCAACAAGCAGCTAAAACACACACATAAATACCTAAATACCATTTCCAGGACAATACAAATCATATGCATGAAAATAAGACATGTCTTGCCAAAACGTCTCTTAGAATTAACTACATACCTTCTAATTACACAACATCCCGGGAACATACTATACTTCTGGGACTAAAAATGAACTCCAATGATATTGGACCTTACTGGGCTTTCTCCACTGATCAAACAGCTTCAGGCTTCTGTGGTGCAACTTGGCCACTTGATCACTGCAACGATGGTTTGAGGCATCCATCATGAATATAGGTCTTTTTAACATCACTCAATACTGATTACTCAAAGGCAGCTCTATTGGGACTCAGTGGTCAACCATTTATTTTAGTGGAATGCAGTATAGATCATAAACTTTAGGGAGAGCAAATAAGGTAACCTACATTTTGAAATCCACCTAAATACTTTGAATATTTATATTTTTTAATCTGGTGTATCCAAGGCATCACAATAACCTTTGAAAGTATTATTCAATCTCACACTAGTGGTGGTAAGCTAACACTATATATACACAGCTGCCCAGAGGCAGGCTAAGTGAGACATGGCAGTCATATAGCCTCTCAAGCCATCATCAAACACATCATGACATTACTAACACATTCATGGAGTGCACTTTTGCACCAAATTTGAAGTAAGGGTGACGCATCGTGTCCAAAATAAAGTCTAAAAGAAAACTAAAACTAAGACAAATCTTCTACTGAAGTACTTTGACAGGGACCAAACTTAAAGGCTTGTGGCCCCAAGTACTTTACAAGCATTTTAGGTCCTTAAAAATAGTCTGGTTTTATTGGGATGCCTGTTGTTATAAAGGGGACCTTTCATGCTATCAACATGGCAACAGCGAGCAGCCTTTGTTTTCATTGCACCATCCTGGGTTGTTGATAAATGCGATACTGACATACACAGGCATAGTCCGAGATTGATGGCTTACAAGAAAAAATATATATATATATATAAAAACTCAAAGTCAAAACTGAGTATTTGTAAATATTTCAAGTTTTTGCTCCCTGTCAAAGAGGGATCTAAGGGGCAACAGCAATAAGTGAAAAGTATCACTATGCTGCTGACGCTATACAGCTGGTGCTTTTTGCTTTGTTACAAATAAAATTGATGCAGTATTACTTTCCATGATTTAAGTATTCTGATATGTAATATTAAAGTATGAAACTCTTTTTTACTGCAGTATTTCTCGGTTTAGTCTTGAAAATGCACCATGGAAACATGGTGAAGAGAAGACCTAAATTAGAGCTGACTGGAAGTGCAAGAAGGTACGTAGAGTGCAAAGAGTCTGAATAGTAGTCATTTTATCCTGGCACACCGTGCAGCCCAAAACCGACTTATCACGGAGCAGGGATCCCGTGTCCAGGCATGGAGAGGCATGGAAGACTGCCTGGCGTGCACAAGTAGGCACACCGTCTATTACAGTTTCAGATACTGAAACAAAATAGCCCTGTTTTTCAGCTTGACACAAATGCTGCCATCCACTAATGTAGAAGCATTCAACAGTACATTCTCCCAGTCAGCTGTTGCACAGTGTGCCCCAGAAGTATGCACAATGGCTCGCTGGGAGGGAACAACAGTCAGGGAAGAGACAATGTGATAGGTTCTAATTGCTTCAAAATGTCCCGAAGAAGGCCCCCTATTATCTATTTAAATGGGCTGATAATGTGAAGCAGGAGGAGGGAGAGGAGGAGGTGGTTGGGGAGAGGGGGGGCGACCCAGGCAGAGGGAAGAAGCTATCCTCCGCGCTGCTGTCGCCTCATTATTTTCCGTCTTGACGGACGCCCGCGCTCAACCCCTGGATGAATGGCCCTGTGCTGAATAAGTTATCGCCAGACACACAAAGAGAAGAGTGCGCTCCACAAACAACATACAGTAGCAGCCATGCAAACGCATGAATCTCTCTTTCTCCCCCTCATCTCCTCCTCCAGCAGCAGCACTGTTCCCTGCTCCCACCAGACGAAAGGCAGGGCCTGCCACAGACTCGGAGCTCACCTGTAATTTCTACAGAAGCTCACAGCAGGAGGGAGAAAAGAACTGAACGGATATAATAAAATGAAAGGGGCGGAAGGATGCAGCTTGTGTGAGTGTTTGTTAAAAAGATATATACTGTAGCCTCATTCCTCCATTTTGTTTCATGTGTCGCTTTTATTTGTGCAGATCCTCAATAAAGACAGAGACCTCCTTAGGACAGCATCTTAAGATGTCTGCAAGAAGGCTTTTTGTTCTTTAGACAAGGCCCACAGCAGGATCATTGAAAACGGTTTCATCTGATGTTTAGTTTGTTCTTTTCGCTGTAGCTTGGACTATTGAAGCTCAGTCTATCAAAGTAGAAATACCTCTATATGATACGCTGATAGGCCTGTTGGTACAGAGCCCTTTTGCTGCTAAATGAGAAATGATAATATAACTATCTAAATTTCCATGACTACTTTTACATTTGCTGATCACTCTCGCTCTGTGTCACTCAAAAGTAGCAGGAGAACTTTTGGACAGGGGCGCGTCCCTGCACCTCTGACGGCAGAATCAGAGGGTGCCGTGGCCCCGACAGGAGCGAGACGGCAGATCAAACATGGCGGCTGCCCTTGGAGTGACACCTGGAGCCACTTCAAGGCACGAGAACGCCACTGATCTGCAGTCATCTCGTCAGAACGACAGTCTGTCAGGCTTAAAGTAAGAGGAGGAAAAACCAAGCATCTTCACCCATCGCCCATATGAAGGAAGCTGAATGTACCATCACCTCAATGTCATCCAAGCTGACCCTGGAGTAATGAGAACAATGACTTTTTTACAATTGCCAAAAGTTTGAATTCTTATCTTCCAGTTCAGGCTCACCCCATCTGCACATTTTTACATGGTTTAAGGGAAAAAAATCTAAGGAATTTCTGTACCGCCACAGCAGAAATAATTAGGATTCAACTATGTCTTGACCTATCCAAAACAAAACCTTCCTGTGAGCTTGGATAACAGAGGAGAGGCAGATACGTAGGGGTAGAAAAAGGGAGGCTTTGGCAGCCAGTTAAGCGAGTCAATCCTCAACAGACAAATGCATCCCTTATATAAAACAACAACACGTCTTTGCCCTTGTCAACAACCCCTTCCTCTCAAGCCTGTGTGTGTCTGTGTGTCTTTCGTTTCTTGAAAAAAAAGGTCCGATCAGCAGTCTCTAATGGGCCAGGAGGAGGTGGTGGAGGAGAGCAGCAGACAGAGATGAAGCAGAAGGGAGAGTGAGCTGGTTGTGGAGCAGTGAGTAATGAGGCTGAGGCGCACCCTGTCATTGTCCCAGCAGAGGCAGCAGCAGCGGGCTGTAGCCACACACACATGCGAGAGTAAAAAAAAAAAAAAAAAGACCTATAAAAATAATCCCAACAGAAGGAAAAGTGCTGATTTAAGGGACAATATGACATCTGAATTAAAAATCTAATTTGACTAAAAATCTGAAAATCAAAAGGAGTTGTATACAAGCATTACAGTCTTTCTGTTTTATTGCACATTCTTTATTACTAATCTGTTATAATTATAGCCCTGGTCTAACTTTTTTTGATCTTGACTGTGGACTACCTGCAACCATTTACTGTACCCGGCAGTTTAAGGTCCCCTAAAGACCTTTTAAAAATAAGCCCTACTTTATGTATTAAATATTAAACAAGATAGCAACAGAGCACACAAAACAGCAGTGTTCAAATGCAATGTATGTTTAAAGTCTAGTTGGAGCTTGCACTGAATCTGGCATGCTTTGCTCTTTTTTTCCTTTCCCAAAAATTAACAAATAAACTGCAAAAGTCCTACTTCCCAGGACAAGGCAGGGGTAGGACCGACCTAGTGGGGTGTGACGGTGTGGGGTGAAGTGAGGGGACAGTGGGGTGATAATGATGCCAGCCTGAACAAATCGCAAAGCAAAGGGAATGCGTTTAAATGTAGCACATTACACAGGCTGCAACATGGATAGAAGATCAGAGAGCGGGTGATCCACTGGGAGTGATCTGCCACTCTCGGGACAAAAAACATGAAACAGTGCTGTGGCTACTGTGATGACTTCAGATGTAATACAAAATAAAATGGCATTTAAAAGAAGGCAAATTTGTCTTCTGTGGTGTCATGAATGGATGAAATAGCCTCAGATATGTAGTGTAATATCTGCTGTGTTGCTAGGTAGCCTACATAGAGTAAAATCAGTTAGTTAAGCAAGGAGGATATGCATAAGGACACAATGGCAGATCAGGAATCAAACTACCAATCCTCTTATTAGTGGACTAGCGCTCAAAATGACCAAAATATCTTCCCACTGACTTCACAACCTGAAATGGACAGTTAGTTGTCATTAAAAATGTTATAGTACTATATTAACTAACAATATAAAACTGCAGGTCTACAATTTTTTTGATGATCAAGTTGATTTAAATTAAGCTGTAAGAATGCCGCAGGGATTGGTTCACCCAAAGTTGAATACATACTTATGCTTACATACACCTATTGTGTTGGCTCTGTAGTCTTGTTGCAGTCCTGGTTTAGTCCTAGTTTAGACCCAGTTCAGAACTTTCTAACTTATTTAAAACTATACAAATGACCAGCCTCATGTTAAAATGACTTGATGAGGCTGTTGCACTGTTGGTGCTCCTGGACTGATCTCTTAATCAGTGTCCAGTGAATGCGAGGAGTGCTCTTGTGAAGCCTGGTCCGTCCTGCCCGCCGCTGCCCTGTTGCTCCAGTCCCACGCATGAATATGGAGCTGTTCTGTGGCTGGGAGCTTGCTTATGTTTTCTGTCTGATATCTCGGCCCCATTCCCATTTCAAAGAGAGGTCCACCCGGGGCCTTGACTTTTTGATCTGCCTGGCGACTGAGCCGACCACCTGCATGTGGGATCAGCTGCCAGTGCGCGTGCGGCAGACAACCCCTCAGCTTCAAAATATACATCCTCCCCCCTCCATCCATCGCGCTTCATTGCCCTTCACGGTGCCCCCCCTCTCTCCGTGAAGCTGCCCGGAGACCCCAGTGGTCCTAACTGGGTATGGAGCTGTATCCCATTCCCGACCATTGGACTGCGAAAAGGCCGAGATACTAGATGTGCAGTGTGGCTACAGTGAGGGGCAGTTTGTGTTTAAGGCAGTGTATGATGTGTCATTAGATCAACATGGGCCTGTGACCTGTTCAATAAAGGATAGTCTTTTTTACAGCATGCTACACTATAACCCTGCACAGCAGACCTCTCGATAGCAGGACAAATATTTTCACTAGCCATTTTATTGGGCACACCAACTTGACATCTTGGATTTCAACAGTACACCTAGTCAATGGATTAAATCAAGCTTAATATACATTATGATTAAGACATAAGAAGTTGTATTTTACATCACACTGATCTACTGTGATTTTCACATAGGGTGAAATAATTTATTCCCATCCATTATGCTGCAAATCTGTAAGTAAAAGAGGATGTTTTTTTTAGATGATGGAAATGCTATCTTAGATTACCACTTCATCTAAAAGAGACCACAAAGCAGATGAACAGATGAGTTACAGCAGCAAATGCCCACACCGATTTCCACTTTGTTTGGTATAAGGTTTACCTTATACCGTAAAGTAGCAAGTGAGTACATTTAAGACAACATACATGCTTAGACTCCATAACAGAAAAGTACTCTAGTTAATCCTACAGGAACTTAACAGAATGACAGTAGTTCATGTGTGATCATACATATGAATATCATTACAAGACAGGCCTAGTGTCTCTGTGGGTTTGCAGTGGCTGTCATGGTATAATTAAAACCCATAGGACATTCACTCTATTGAATTAAAAATTAACCACCAGTGGACAACCAGTACTAGCCTACAGACACACACAACTTATGAGAATAATGCACAAATTTGACAAAAAAGTACATTTAACGGTCACTTTCTATTCACCGCTAACAGTTTCCTCTCACTAATTACCCTGTCTGATGAGTTTCACAGTGAGATTCATTTTCAAACAAAGCCACAGTTATTTCAGGTGTGTGTCTCTTCTCACAACAAGAGCTTTTCACACACTCTTTAAGTTAATTGGCTTTTCTTGAACCATGACAGCGAGCTTAATGAGTGTCTAATTGTTTCTCAGCTGGGTTGATGTCCGTCAGACCAGAAGGACACTCAGCCAAAAGGTGCAAGTTAAAACTAAACCAAAACTGTAAATGTGTGATTTCTTTAGTCAACTCAAATGACTAGACAGAAAGAGTGAATTGTGATGTGTACGTTGTATGAGTCTCACACAGGTGGTGGGCTCCTAGTTCTAGCAGTACTTTGCAGTTCCATGTCTAGATTGAAAGTTTGTTTAATTTTACCACCACTCAATCCATGTTTTGGTACAGTTTATTACTGATTTAGACTTGATTTAATCCAGGTTAAGACCTACCACAGTTCTAGTTTTATCCGTTTTTTAGTTCCTGGTAAGACTAGCCATTTTAATTTACTGGTGGTCTGTTTTAGAGTTAGGCTTAAATATTTTAGCTGGTACTGGGCTTCAAACTAATTATGGGTAACTACCACCAAGTTCCAAGGTCTTTTTATATTGAAGCAAGTGTAAAATAGAAATTTATAATCACAATATGGAGTAGATCTGAAAATCCTGGTGGGTCAGAATATAGATTTAGTGTTAAGCACAATTGAAAATAACTTTTTAAAATACATGTGAAATGAACACCATAGTAAAAAAAGAGGTTTTCTTTCTGTTGGTCACAATAAAATGATCAGGGATGAATGTGGTTCTCACAGTAAGTCCATATAAAAACACTGGAGTAGTGAGTCTAAACTCAACCTCAAATGTAGACTTGGAATTTCAGGACGACAGACAAATTGACTGAGGTTTGATGTTAAATTTATCATCTGTATAGCTACAACAGTGCCTATTCATGCACAGATCTATAAATATGTTAAAACAAATTGAAAATGACAAAGCCTCCACCCACAAATTTCCACAATACAGCATTGCAAAGACTCCACAATTACTCAAAAACACAATTAATCAAGAGGCGAAAAACTTGAGGGAGCATGTAATGAACCGAAAGGCGAAAATTATGAAAAATTGCCTTAAAAAAACAATGTTGGAGTAAGATATCAGCGAACCTTCCTGAACTCCCTTCTCTCTATCCTAAATGAGTTCACATTTGACATTTCCAGTCCACGACCTTACAACAAAACACTTTTCTCTTTATTCAAATGGCAAGAAGAGGACAAATGAGACTGGGTTGATGGTGGTTGTGGGGGCTGCTCCTGTCAAGCAGAAAGGCGGGTGCTGTAGTGAAAGCGCCACACCGCCTGGGCCCCCACCCTGCTTTTGGAAACCCCTCATAAATCCTGATTTGAGCCAGAGAGGTACGAAGGGAGAGCGCCTCTTAAAATGCTACGTCTGATTAAGTCTTCCCATTAGGTGACAGCTGAACTTTAACATTAATATGATAATATTGAAATAAGTGTGTGTTATTTACTTGGGGCCGTCGGCAGGAGGGGGGAGGATGATGAATGATTCCCCGGACAGCTTGGGATGACATGCCAGGGTCCGTAATCAAACTTGACAAAATGGAGACATATGCAGAAATATTGGTTACAGTCGGCATCACAGCCCTCCTCCTAGGCCTTCCCCTTCTCAAGTAACCGCGGCGTCCGACCCAAATTGTCTACGGGCACTGAAGCATCTATTTCAATTGGCACTTCCTTCCCGGCCGCAGCAATTTTACATTTAGTCGGTGTCATTTACATATTACTCTTAATCAAAATCTGCAGTGGGCGACAAGGAGGTGAAGGAGAAAGAAAATATAATAATAAAAAGACAAGAAAGAAAGAATGAGAAACAAAAAAGCGTGGCGTCATGGTTCAGGGGCAGGCTCACAGGGACTTTATGAAATGGAGATGTGACAAGACATTACAGAGTGCGGTGTGTTAGAGGACAGCTGGATAACATAATGCTACTGCTATTGAAATCCTGCTCTGACTTTCTTCTGTGTGAACTTCCAAACAAAGAGTGTCGGATATGAGTGCATTTTGTAAAGCAAAGGCACAATATGTGAATTGAGACAACTAATGTATCTGGGCTATACTAGTTAACTAACAGGATTAATGGTATAGTGGACAAGAGAACAAGCTTGGAAGAACCTTTAGAGCAAAGCTAATAAGCACTACTATGGAAGTTTCATTATTGCTTTTTTCCTGTTAGTTTAATAGGTAAGAAAAAAAAATGCAATTACATTTTTATTTTTGGTGTAAAATCAGAACATTGTCTGGATAAAAACTATAATAATGTTTAGTGATATGCTTCTGGTAATAAATAGTACTTGTCCTGAATTTTGATTCACAGACTTTGGTCAATACTATTTGAGGCCACAAATGATAATGCACATCACTTTACTAAACAACAAGCAGGGCAGCAGAGTTGTGCAAGAGCTTGATGATGTTTTGATAACCCAGGGGAAAATCTGTATAAAGCGCATGCACTGGTGTGATCCACACACAGAAGTCCAGAAAGATTCTCCCTACCTGGTTCTTACCTTCTGAGCATGCCGGTCAGGATACGAGAACTCTTCCCCAGGTTAGCATCAGTTTCTCTCAGCTGAAAAGACACAGAGGAGAAGACCTTACAGATCACTACAGAAATCATAATAATGATCATTTTTGTGGCATTGTGTAAAATCATATTGTACTGAAATTTGTTTTGCAACTTTTAGAACAGGGTGTACAATAACAATTGGCTGTTGATTTTAAACAATCTGTTCAAGCTTTGATTAAATTTTTTTGTGTAGTCAACAACCAATGCCCAATGCCTCATTCATCTCCAGCATGTAACTTTGCACATTTTCCAACAAAGCAGACCTCGGAAACAAGAGTGAAAAGGTCCTTCCCCCTGGCGTCCATAACAGGCTGAGGGAGTCCTTGAAGGTACACTTGAAATAGAGATCGCATCGTTTCAAAGCTAATGTTGGATCTTGGGGTATTTTCTTTTCCGATACTCTCTCCCTGCTTTAGCTCTTCCTTTGTGACTGAGGCAATAACTGCTGACGGTGCACATAGCGAGAGAGGTGCAATTGACGTCTACCTGTAGTTGCATTTTTGGAAGAATAATGGGAGTTTGGGGAAAGAAAGTTTCCTTCTGGAGTCAGCAAGGAGTCATTTATCCTCATCACTGCCAGAGATAATAACTGATTCTTAAAAAGGCCATATTATGCTAACTGACTTCTGAGATTTCTGGCCTGTTTCGTCTTCAAAAATTTACCTAGTATTGTATTTTGTTTCATTCACATGTGTGAGTAATCCTGTATACTGAGGCACTGACCTGAGCTGGAAACACATGGTTTCACCTTATTCCTCAAAGAGTTGTAGAAACACCACTTATAGTAGTGAAGTGGACAAAAGGGGGAAAGAATACAACAGCTTCAAATTGAAAAATGTTTTGAATGAACACTGCATTTTTGTATGTGAAATTGAAATGTGTAATATGTTAAATCTAGAGGTAAAATAATTAAATAAATCTGCTTAAAATACATAATATAGCCCCTTTAATCAACGAGTGTTTAGTATACGTTATTTTCATTAGCAAAATTCATGTCTTATATGTCAATACTATGTATTCCTGTTACTTTTCCCCTCTCCACTCCATCTTCCCTTCCTTTCTCCCCCCTGGCGCTTGGAGCTGGAGGAGCACAGGTTGTGAGAGCCAAAGATCCAGGGTGTACAGGGTTGAGGAGGTGGGGGTCCCAGGGTTTGGGCCCTCTGGCAAAGACAACAAGTCCTGCTTCTACCACAGATCTGTCCCCTAGACGCCTCGCCCAAAATACATCTGTCTCTGAATCATTCCTTCTTTTCATTTGCCTCCATCGCCTTGCCTCAAGATCTGAGCTCTGCCTACTTAACCTAAAAAGGAAAGCAACTGGAATGACAGGGATTTTATTAAGTGCAATTAAACATATTAGTGTGAGGAGAAATTGTAGGCTTAATTTGGGTTCATAAATTAATATGATTGTCTATAATGTGCAGTATACACTTGGTTATACAATGTGGAATCTTATGTGTTTGGTGT
>JAVQKG010003170.1:0-23161 GCA_036025885.1 Hypseleotris bucephala
ATTTTTGTCATCTTAGTTTTACAGAGCAGTAAATATAATTGTAATTGTATATAATTGCATAGCATAGTATGAGATATATTTACAAATATATACTAACTAAACTAAAATGAGTGTAAACCAGGACTAAATGAAGTCTAAACTAGTACTAAATAAACCAGATCTCTAAAAGTTCAACCCTGTATGTAAACAAAGAAGCAAGGCATTAATGAATTGTGATTTAAATGGTATAGATATTAAGTTGTAAAAATGCATTGTCTGGAACATAAGCAGATGTATGTGCAACCTCTTGTCCCACAGTTGTCTTTGTGTTTTCTCTAGACTTCGGCTCTTTGAGGGTTAACAGGACATAGAGACAGTTGGACCGCACCCACTGAGCTCATTTGAATAACACCGGTCTTTTGGCGCGAGGCTCTTAGTCAGAAGGAAGGCAATCTTTTCTTTTTTGGTGCTGCCTGGGCCCTCTGTCCCTCCCCCATCTGCTAATCTCCTCCCCCTTCGCGCCCTGGTGTGGCGGGAAAGCGCTCCTAGACAGACTGCAATAATGTAAGTTACTTCAGCTCAAGCACACCCTGTCCTATAGCTACCTGCAGTCTGTCGGTTACCATGGAAACCGGTCTGAGATATAGTGTACAGAAAGGTAAGGAAAGTGGGGAAAAAATAGAAGGGAATAGGGGACATAAAGTGTGGTACAGACTATTGGAGGAGACAAAAGAATCAGGCATGAGTGAACAAAGAAGGGGTGCAGTCTGGACTATCCCCCACCCATGTCCTGTCCCGACTCGGCCCCACCCCCAACACATACACATGCCTGGAGGCTAAACTCAGGGAGGATGGCTATAATAACCTTAGTCAGCCCTTCAAAGATACCACTCACTTGACACCACCAGGTTTAAGGTGCTATAAAAGCGTTCCACTTTTGATGAGGAAGTCAAATTATTCACACGAGATAAGGGAACTTTCCTTTTTCTGCATTATTAAGGTCTAGATTAGGAGGATTGAGCCAGCTCTAAACTAGGAACAAACTAGGACAAAAATAGGGCTAAAATGGGACTCAGCCAGGGCCACACCAGGACTAAAGCACTAGTCATTACTAAACTATGTCTACAGCAGAGCTAAGCTAGGACTAAACTGGGTCCATAACTACAACTTCAGGAGTCAGGTCTAAACCAGAGTCACCTATATAAACCAGGCCTAAAACCAGGGCTAAACTCAGTCAGGTAAAGGTGGGACTAAGCCAAGCCTTGAACATGTCTACGTAAATCCGGACTAATGTAGGACTAATTCAGGTCTAAATTATTTTCAAACCAGGTCATATGAGATAAGTAAACTTTCTTCTTGTTTCTTGCTGAGCCTTGAATTCATCACATCAAACACTAGAGAAAGGTCATCTGCACCATCAGCACTCACTCTGCACTCCAGTGACATAATCTGATTTGTTCAAAGAGGCAAAGATCCAAGCCACCCAATTTCCGAGACCTTAATGTAAGTGGGTGGCAGCTGACGACATCATTTTGTCAGGGGGCAAAAAAAAAAGTTACCCACCACGGAGCAAAATGAGTAGCAGCTCCTTTCACTTCCTGCCCTGTACAAAAACAGGAAGTCGGAACTATACTTGCATGTTACGTTGACTATTGCGGGAAGTAAGAATGAGGGTACTGATTATTACGTAAGGCCAGCAGTGGTCAGTCACAGCTGTTGCTTTCAGTGCCATAGTAAAAAATGGAAAATGCTTTTATGGTACACAATCATCAGGTCTAAAATAGGAATTAACACAAGAAAAAATGCCTTATTGCAGGACCAATGTAAAACTAAACTAAGACTAAACCAGGACTGATTCTGGTTTAGGATGAGTCTAAAACAGCTCTGAATTGTGTCAAAACATACCAGGATCGAAGTAAAACTAAACCCAAACTGAACTAAGATTAAATCAGGGCTAAACCCAGACTTAACCAAACCTTTTTTAGGATCTACATCTAAACTAATACTAATCTAGTTCTAAATTAAGTTTAAACTAGCAGTATAAACCAGTTCTTAACCATGCCAAAACATGAAGTAAGCAGTAGTCCTCCCAGCTAATTAAAGCAGAACTAGAACGGAAAAAATGGCTCTAAATGAATCTAAATCAAGACTTGAACTGCCAACTCCTACTACAGTTGAAAAACACTGACTTTAGATCCATCTCAATACACACACAATGTCGCAATTGCCTGCTAAATTGGCTTTTGATGTGTCTGTGAGATTGGGGGGAGAGGGGGAGTCAGATTTGTGGAGCTTTGACCGAGCAGGAGACAAAGAGCAGGGGGGTGTTCTGTACTGATCTTAATAGGATGTGAGGTTGTCCTGCAGGGGGCTACAGGCAACAGGGGGAGGGGGGAGGAGAAGCCTTGAGGATACCATGCAAAAAGAGAGGGGGAAGGTTAGGGGCATCGGGAGAAAATTCAAAAGATGCAGCAAGTGTCCCAACTTCAACTGAAGCAACCTCAGCCAGAACAATAGAACATCTGCTGGCTGACAGGGGCCGCACTGTTGAGTTAGCCCATTATTGAGTGGGAGCTACTACTGCGTTTACTTTGCAACAGGTTCAGACTACGTACCAGGAATATACAAAGACGTCAAACTCATTATCTTAGAACTTTCTTTTCTCGACTTGTCCAGATCACTTTTGCAAATATTTTAAAAACCACCCCACACGGACCTTTTAACTGCATGTCAAAATAATTAGCCAGTCCAAGCTGAAATTGGAGAAACAAAAAAGTCAAAAGTCTAAATTGTTGTTTTTTTTTCAACTTTATTTATTAAAAGCCTTATTAATAAGGTTACATATAAAGTATTTTACTGTTAAATGTCAAATTGATATTGAACTTTAGCTTATCATGTCAACAATCAAATACCTCAACGGTTAAGGTATTATTTATATTTAAGTTAGTTAAAGGAGATGAAATTCTGACAGATTTAAGGTCTAATAAGTCTTATATCAATATACTATCTTCTTAACAGACCTCCTGCTGTTTTCTTTACTTTTCCTTTGTCTTGTCTTGATAATTGATGGAGAAGGTAAACAGTGAAGGAATGCAGTAAGTCAAGGAGTCAAAGCCCACGCAAGCAGAACATAGGTCTAAATGTGGACAGGTGTATAGGAGACAATGTAACACCAATGATAACTGATTGACCTCTCTCTCACACAGTTGATTTGAGTTAGATTTAGATTAACTATGAATTAAATTACCTTGACAAAACCTTTATGGTACATTTTAAAACATGTCTTACGGCATTTATGCTTTTCGAACAAGAGTCTTTCTTTCTCTCTTTTATTAAGATCCCCATTCTCCTTAAGGTC
This sequence comes from Hypseleotris bucephala, assembly GCA_036025885.1. Taxonomy (NCBI): domain Eukaryota; kingdom Metazoa; phylum Chordata; class Actinopteri; order Gobiiformes; family Eleotridae; genus Hypseleotris; species Hypseleotris bucephala. Next base: position 3,338 of record JAVQKG010003170.1, read on the forward strand.
TAATTAACTTTAAAGCAACTTAAAACATCCCCACAACTGATCCACTATTTAAAATGACTTTTAACTAAATCAAGACCAAAAATGAAAATAGGATCAAATAGGATAAGTGGGAGATAAAACAGGAATTTCATATTAGAGGAGCCCACATATATTTTAACATTCTGATTGGAATTTTGTAGTATACTAGTTAGAAAAAGTTGGGGATGTTTGACATTCAGGTGAAATTGATAAAGAGTCTTCATGCCACAGTGATCGAGTAATATAACCATGTAAAAGAAATGTATAGGTTATAGTGCATTTTAGGAGCATTTTATATTTTTTTTCTTTCTATGTATTTACTGTTGTCATTACAATTTTAAACTCATTTGCTTTGCTATTGCTCCCAATAAAGTGTCCTCTCTGTCATAAGGTAAGGTGTCAGAGTTGGACAGTTCCCGCCACAGACCTTTTGATGGGTTCATTATAATGAGAGCGGTGAGTGTTTGGGCCCAGATGGCGGCGGTGTTTACACTAACACGATTAGGATTAGCCTCAGATTAGACAAGCGAGTTGAAGGCCTGCTTCATTGACACAAATGGCTGGCTCCGGCCCCACGCTAACTCTTATAAATTAATCTCATATGACACTACTAACCTGCAGTAGACCAGACAAAAAGGCAATATATTTAGGACCAAAAGGTTCCTAACCAGTCTGTGGGGACCCATGTTTGCCTCCCAACATCTTATTAACAGTTTTTGGCACTTGTAGGCTACTTTATTTTAACTATGACTTCTAGAATATACTAAACTGTACGTATTAAATCTCTGCTTGACCCACCAGTTAACTATGTCTAAACCAAAACTGAAGATCCATTCTTCTTTTACTAGCCTAATTTATGCTTCTTTAGGCCTTAGGTGGGGTATAACCTATATATTGACAAGTAGTTAGACAAAAACACACAAAAAAAATTAACACTAAAATCACATACAACCTCTATATGAACTTCTTTTAGTTCCCATCAGACCAGTTGGGATTCACTGCACTAAAACAACTGAAATCAGCCAGAAAATATGTTAAAAATTTCATCCATGTTTGAACTTGCTAGAAATGTGTATCTAGTTTTTGCCAAGTTTGCAGAACAGCTGATTTTTGACACACACTTTCACACCAGTCAGCTGAGGCCAGATGTAGCGAGAAGAGGAGGAACATACAGTATACAGCCTGTTCCAATTGAATCATGGGTGTTACGTAACCGCGGCCTGAGGATGGGGAGGGCGAGACAACAGAGCTTAAAGGGGTGACCTAGATCCGCCAATGGTGAAGATAAGTACCTGCGGTGAGGACATGGTGGGCGGGCTGTGATACTGAAGTACAGTGTATGCACTGTACTGTATATAGGCTGGGCGAGAACAGTGTAAGTGTTGGTATCAGGTGGTCAAAAGCGGCCAGAAGTTCCACTGACACAACAAGGCAGGAATGTGGGTCAGTAGGCGCACAGTCAAAGGGTTGTACTGTAATCGGGGAAAGTTTTGCAAAGACTTTTTTTTGGACCTGGTTTAGTCCTGATTTGTTTTTTTGTTTTTTTGTGTGTGTGTGTGTGCTTTAGTTTTTTTTTTTTAAATAATCCTGGTTTTGTCCAATTTTGGCCTCATAAAATGGTACTTGCAAGGTTACATATTTTAAGAGGTGGTACTTGGTGTAAAATAAATGCCATATTACATAGCGCTGTAATAATAATGTTAATGTTTTTCCCCTTGACCTTTAGTTCCCAAGTAAAAAGAGTAAAAAAAAAAGTTGTGTTGTATCTTATCTCTAGCTGATTCCCTCCCAGTGGACTATTATTCATTCTGTCGCACCACATTCTCAAGCAGGCAATCATAAGGCTATCCCAAGACCTTTCCTCTTCCTCCTGCGTCCTATATTCTACATGTAGGTCACAGATAAGCAGTTGTGCCCCTGGAATCACAAGCCAATGAGCTGTGTTTATGGTCTGCTGCTTCCTCCACTGTGCATTTGAGTAAACATATACACCTTATATAACCCAGAGTCAATGGTTGCTCAATGTGCCTGTCTGTGCATTTTTCTGTTACAGATTCATCTCAAAAAAGAGGATGTTGCAAAAGTTGGAGAAAAGTTGAATCCCCTTCCAGGAAAACAGCCTAGCACGTTGCTCAATAAAAGATCCGGTTCAGGTACAAGACAGTTATGCAGATGTTTGACGGCTTTAACGGTTTTGAAAGGCTTCCAGGACATAAGGGAATGTTGGAGAAGCAAGTCCAACAGGTAGAGCATTAGTTCCCTTGTACTGAAATCAGTTTTTCAAGTTCACTTAAACACTTGGCCTGGCATTGCATAAAAACTAGTACATATTTACTCTATGGCACATTTATTTTAAAATCTGTATTTTTAGAGGTAGGTGTTGCACTTGAATGGAGCCTATTTTCAACTATGGGCCTTTGATGGGAAAAAACACAATAATTAGTCAATCACAAATATATATATTAAATAAGCTCATATTGAATGATGCAATTATCAGTGGCCCTCCTCTGAGTTGTTCCCCACTCAAATACATGAATAACTACAAATTCCTACAGATGAAGTTTTCACATAAAACTCACAGATTAATGTGTTTTTGTAAAGATAAATCTTAAAGCGACATCCGGCCAAATTATCAATTCTCCACAATCCCACCCTGACGACACGCACATTCACGGTGGAGCTCTCCAGTGAAGTTGTTCCCCTCGTCTGTAACTGGCTCCTATGTCAAAGCCATTCTCTGAACCAGCCACACATCACAGCTGTCTGGGACTTAGGCGCGGGCTTTATTGTGGAAAATAATAGCAGCCTGCAGATGTCTTTAAATAAAACGCACATGGACTAAAAAGGAGACATATTTTGAACATGTGTGTGTGTGTGAAAGTGCTTTAGAACTTTCCTGTACAAGGCTGTTGCAGCATGAACATGAAGAACTGAAAATCTGGTTGAGCGAGTTTGGGAAGTTTAACTGTCACATAGCGGAGCATCTCGGAGCACAAGAGATCTTCTTACCTCATTGTTTAGTGAAAGAAAAACTCCCCATATTCAATATCACTAACTGAAGAAGATAGCCCCCTTATAATAGACTGCGTAGATAGACTTTCTCCTATTAGTTCAAAATGGATACACAATTTTCTTCAACTGTCCAAATACAGGCATATGTTAGGAGAATTAGTCATTCTAAAATGTCCCTATTGAATATTGAATAGATGTGTGTGAATAGTTGTCTACAAGTGTGTGCCTCTGTGTCAGCTCAGCAACTGACTGACCACTATCCAGCGGCCCCTGCATCTTCTAACAAGTTGAATGAGTGATGTTAAATTTGGCAAAAATCAAGAATTTAAAATAACATTTTTGCAGAGAGAATGTTTTATCCTTATAGTTTTTAATAGTAGCATGTTCTCCCATTTCCATCTTTGTGGTTGTTCATACTTTGCATGTTGGCACGCAATAGTTGTCCTGTACGAGACAGCGACCACAATATCTCTAAATGTTTTTTTTAAAAAAGCGTTTAAGCCTTGACCCTTTTTATAGTGATCGAGTTAATAATTTCCATCTATTGTTTGTCATGGGTAGGTTAGAGGAAACACACTAGCCACACCGCTACTACCTAGAACCTGCTATCTGATTACAACTGACTTTCACTTCCTGGTAGAGTATACAATACAAACAGGAAACTGCACAGTGTCCACATCAACTGGCATCACGTATTGTACTTTGTTTTTGTGGAATTGTGAATTTGTGAATTTGCAGCAAAACATCTGGTCGATTTTATTTATCGTCCAGATGTTTTGCTGCAAATTGACAACACTATTTTAAGTTGCTGTGAGGGGAAAAAGACAGGGGAAGATGATCTTAGCCATAACAAAGAGTGGTGAAGTGTGAGACGGTTGGTGCTCAGGGTGTGCCGGGCCTGTCTCTCTGGATATACCTGAATTAAATGCTTGACTGAAGTTAGTATACAAATGACTAAGGCTTTGTCCTGAGTCATGAAGCTTGCAGAGGCTTGTTAGTGGGGTCACCAGTGGGTTAGAAAAGCATGAAGCCAGAAATCACTTCTATCAATCAACTATAATCTATCAATGTAATTGGACAAGTTTTAAGTTTCAGTTTGTTGATCTGCAAACAAAAAATGACAAACAGAACTGTAAATTCTAACTGTAATCGCTGAACTACTATCCAACTTCTAATGAAGAATTTATCATACTTGACATATTTCAAAAGAGAAGGAAAGATCTGTGTTTCGATGTCATATAAAATCTCTGAATAATGAGCTCTATTTGGTGATCATAAAAAGGTCTCAAAATTATGCTGAGAATAATTTTGATTATTATTGTAATTTTTACACTGAGTAAAGTAAAAAATAGTATTAGTGGGACTACATTGTGACTGATGTGAGCACAAGTTGTCCTGTATGGATATTTGCAGGTCACGTGTGATTTGTTAAGTCAACTAAAGAGGTGCAGTACAGTCAGAACAAATGTACTTAATAGACCACATTGTGTACCAACAATAATATCACCTTGTAGTGGGACAAACTCAAATATTGTTTTATCAGATTGTGTAATGAACAAATCTAATGGAACCATCACCATCACCTGTGGCAGCTTCACTTTCATCTTACTCCCCTCATCAAACCCAGGGGACTCCAGTCTAAAGATAAGCCTGTTCATAGATGTAGTGTAACCCAGTTGAAGTAGATCAGGTGGCAGCATGCAGCAGCTCCATACTGCAGAGGGGAGGATCCACCACAGTATCACACTCTTCAAGGGCACTTCTCAGTAACCTTCAGCAGACCTGCCGCTGTAGAACAGGATGTGCCACTCTGTCACAGACACTACAGGGATGTGCTGCTTGTTCATGGTGCACTTCTGAGAGCATCAAAACAGTTCTAACTTGAATTAAACTCTAGTTTACTCCACTGAGGGTTAGGGTCATTACCACTACACAGTATGTACTGAATGTGTAAATAAGGAAAAGAACACACATGTAGAAAGATAGTATAAAACTTTATGTTGTCACATTAGCATGCTTTAAACCAGGAGAAGCTTTGAAATCACAAAGTGACGTGTGGATATAAAGTACAGCAGTGCTAAAAAATGTTTTTAACCATTTTCAAATTTTTTTAACAAAATATATGCCCCCCACACACATATATACAGAGGAGCCAGGTTCTTGATTTACCTCCTTTTCTCAGGAGCAATAAGCTATTATTTACAAAGGAGTCTGTACAGCAGTGATTCATTAACATACAGTACATATGTACACACCAAGGCATTTATCCTTCTGTTCAACTGTGCAAATATGAGACAAACAACCACACAATCTGAAGACTACACTTGTGTTAACTATTAACAGGTCATTTCCCCACAGCATACCAGGAAGTACTGGTGCTATTCAAATGGAAATCAAAGTCCATTTGCCACTGTTTTAAACAATGTGCAAAAGACAATTCAGAATCACAGCACACTGAACTAACTGATCCTCACCGTCAGGTTCATAAACCAGAAGACATTTCCATAAGAAGCCCAATCTTTTATATTTAGAGCTATTTACATGAGGCATAGGATCTGTGTAGTTACAGATGACACGAGGCAGGAAATACTAGTCTAGTCTCAGGATCTCTTGAGCTCAGACAGCTTCCTCAGGAGCTGCTGCTGTCGGGCTTTGAGTCTCTTCTTCTCTGTCTGCTGTTTCCTCTCCTGACTGTGCAGCTCATCCAGGTACTCTGAGGCGTGGGTGAGGATGGCCACTTTAGGAGTCTTACTGGACTCCAGCCCTGGAATCTGGTCTCTCAGAGCGAGAAAGCGAGAGCGCAGGTCGTTCCTTCTCTTTCGCTCCAGAAAGTTGTGGTTCTTTCTACGGTCAGTGTCCTCTGTGTCTGAGGTGAGAGAGCTCTCCGAGCAGCTCCTCTTACACTCGGGCTCTTCGTCATCATCCTCTTCCTCGTCTTCATCCTCAGGGTCACTGTCTGGGGAGCGGGCGGCGTAGTTGTGCTGCTGTCTGTGCACTGACACGTGGAAGCGTTTGGGACAAGGGTCTGCTCTCACTCGGATGGTCACAGGCTTTCTGGCATTCATCAGCTGCATCCTTTTATGTTTGTTCTCCACAGTGACCACATCAATCTCCTCCTCATCATCATCATCGTCATCTGGTAATGACAACACATCAAATTAATACAACCATGCAGAATAAAGGACGTATTACTGACTGTGGAAGCTGCTTTTGAAAATCTAGTTAATGCACGTCCACTATGAGGAAATGCATTCCAGAGCCTAACATGCAACTCTGTAGAGAGTAAAAAGCTAGGGCATTGGACAAGCTATGCCATAGGCTTTTGTCATGGAGCATCCATCAACTATTTAAATTACACGGTCTGCTGGCAGGGGGCATTCCCTAATTTAACAAATGTGAAAGAGTTTGTTTCACGGTCTGTCCGTGAGTTTGTAGTACTAATAAATCAGCAGCACCGCCCCTCTTGCCGCACTGTGATTGTAATGCAGAGCTAGTGGCAGGGGGCGCGGTTTTTAAAACATATTCACTACAAGCATGTGGCGCATTGAGCGCTTATGAGGTGACTGCTGCACTTGGTGACCCCACTGCACCGTATACCACAGTTATGCAACAGCAGTCGAGCTCTCCAAATTACGCATTGTTGTAGGGCAATATAATCCAAAGCAGAGAGCAGGGTGGGGCAGCGCTGTAAGCATGACCGTTTGGCTTCTTACCAGAGGACTCAGAGCGAGACTCCGATCCAGACGACGCCGGCTTCCTGCAGCTGTTGGTGGTCGGGAAGGTGAGCACAGCTGCGGGGTCGACGCAGTCTGTAGCGGCGGAGACGCACTGCGCCTTGGCCGGCCTCACCGCAATCTGTGGCAGCGGGTAGACGGCAGTGGCCGCCGCAGCGCCAGCCCCTGCCCCTCTACCATTGACCTTCTCCAGCTGCTTACTGGCGGAGAAGCTGCTCCACATGCAGTCCCTGATAATGATGGAGCTAAGGTTGGCGCACAGCTCCGGTCTGCTGCTGGGGAGGCACTCCTCTTCGTGGATAAGGAACTTAGACGGCCAGCTTAGTTTGTCCCCCGGGGAGAGATGCAGGGCAGCCCCGTTAAATGTCCGCGTGGGAGACATTGGAGGAGTAGGCAACAGCTCGAACTTTTTCCATATGTCCTCGCTTGGTGCTGTAGACTTGTAAAAATCCTCCTCAGTGTCCAAGTCATCAAAGAAATAGTGCTGATAACAGTCCAACTCCATCATTTAGTTTTAGTTAATACAATCCAAAGGTAAATCCACAGAAACAGTGAAGAGATGCGTCTGGAGAACGTCTTGTACAACCTGAGAACATAAAACTGTTTAATGAATTTTTTTTCCCGTGAATTGAGCCAGGGTAACATTTATGCATGTGATAAGGCTCTAACGAGTCCACAAATTGGACCACATTAATAATTGATCACATCTTTTTGCAGATGCTCGGGACATTACATAATGCAGTTATATAGAGGCGTCCAGCGCCTATACTAACTCACTAAGTGTTATGTAGTTGAGGCGCACTAAGTTTAACGGGACTCTCCGTGGTTAAACTGTAACAAGATCCTGAACCGCGTTTCCTCAAAAGTCTGCCGCTTTGTTCCGTGGAGTAGGGCAGTCATGTAAACCGGTCTAACACTAAACTACTCAACTTTTAGTTCTCATATTTTCCCTGGACAATCCTGATTTACTCAGAAGTTTGAGGTCAACGAAATCACTCACCGGTTTGACGCAAAGAGCAGGAAGAAGTCGGTCTGCGAGCTTCAAAAAGACCAAATAGTCCACTGTGTGATAAAAGCTGCCTGGGTAGTTGTAGAAGACGGAGCTACAATGTTTTAACGCACAGCCCTTTAGTAGTGTAAAATAGCCTAAAAGCCAAGAGAGCTGAGCAGCGGGCACTAGGTCCGCCCCACAATGTGTAATAAAAGCCACACAGTGCGTTTTTCGCGCCAGTGAGATATCCTGTTATAGGCGATAAAAAGTGCAGGGAGGAGCCTCGGAAAAAATCTGCTGCGGTAGATCCGGGTAAGCCCCTTAGTTGCGTAAAAGGCGGAGTTGCGCGCCCAGACACGCCCCCTATCAGTCCTTGAATGAACATAACTGAATATTCTTATCAATAACCGCTCCTACTGATACAAATTACAGTATGCTGTATTATGAGGAACTGTGGGTGGGGCAAAATAAAACACAATTAGGCCATGATAGCTTGTGTGTAATCTTGAAATCAATGGTGCCAATAAAGACTAACTGTAATGGTTATTGTTTAACTTTATTATGGCAATTCTTGTCAAGTCCATATGGGGCAGGAGTCTATTTAGAGATGAAATCTTATATAGAGATTACAATGCCTGTGTACTTATAAGTTGTGAATATGCAGTTAGTAAAAGTTAGTGAGTGAGGCTGCTATGTTGCAAAAGGCTGTCTGAGTGGTCTAATCAGGTCTAATAGACATGTTACAGTTGTTGATTTGCAATCCGATATGACCTGATTTGTAATACAAAGGAGTGGATTTAAAAGCAGATCATCCTCATTTCCATATTGAGAATCTTTTGAAAGAAAAGGTAAATGGTTTAAATGGTGCACTCTGTAACAACACAGTCACAGAGATGGGTGGAGTGTGCAGCGTGTCTTTGAATGGCGTGTATGCAAACACAGAGTACATAGAGTTTGTGAATAGTCTGCAGGTGAAGAAGTACAGCTTACCACAGCAAACAAGTTAATGTCCCACACAAACAAGCACAGAACAAGCTTGTTAGTTCAATAAGAATACAAGGAAGACCAACACCTTGAAGTTTATAGACTGTAACATTGAATCCTTTAAGCAGCAACCATATTAAACCAATAAGCATCTTTTTATGGTCCAATCAGAAGAAATTGAAAAGCAAAAGGTCAAAGTTCATCAACGTCTCATGACCAGACAAGTGCTGTGCCCAAGAAACTCATGAATGAAACACATTGATCAGAGCGTGGCCGTGTCTGTAATTAAGGAGCTCCCAAACCTCAAGCCTCTCTGGACGCCTCTGTGGACATGGTCAGCCCAATTATTTTCACTGGTGATTAGTGATGGACATCTGCTACCAGCACCTCAGGTCAAAGACATGCTCCGAGTGAGGCTGGGTGGCTATAGGGCAGATTTGGGGTGCAGTGAAATTGTTATGTAATTGAAAAGCTGACATGGGCAAGATCTTTTGTTATCAATACAAAGATCAACTTTTATCAACATTTACTTCAGTTTCAAAACAATCAATAAAAAAAATAGTGTCCAAAGCCAATTTTCTCTCCTATGCCGTTTCTTTCAATCAGTTCCTTAAATTGGAAGTGCTTTTTGTTTAATTAAACAAAAGGAAGGGCACTACTATATAAAAGAACTCATAACAAATCATAAATTGGTAATTAAAAATAAGAATCTAAGCAACAACAAATCAACACAGTTTTTCCCCTTGGGACCTTTGCAAAGCTCATTGTTAACATTACAATGCTTAACACGAACAATAGCCTGCACCCTAAGTTCTCTCCTATACCTCAAGTACCCGCCATTGTCTTTTATTATCATTGTAGCATTTGTGTGAGAATGGTAAAATGAGAGGCCAGGGGGGCATGGCAGAATACTCATGTAGTCCATACAACTCCCACTTGGCCACTTCTGAAATATTCATCACAATGCAGAGGAATCTCCATGTTTTAAAAATGCAACAGTCTCATGCACTATAAACAGATATGTCTCTTTTCCCCACGACCTTCATGACACAAGACCCCTGACCTCTGACCTTCTACTCCCATACAAAATAAAAAGGGACCAGTCGACTCATAGTCACAGCAAAACAATGCAACAAGGACTAAAACATAAATAATTCAGTCTTATTGCTCCCCGGGGATTTCAGACACCATATTTGGGTACACCCCAGAGATAGCATAAGACAATCTTTACCTGCCAATGAATCTCACAATCATACCAAAGATCTACATCGGCTTTCATGAGAAAACTTCCTTCCTGCAAATGTTCTTGACCTTAACTAAACTTCTACAGTGGTATGAATGAAGGGTACACATTAAATTAAAAACAATAAAATAGATCAAGTGGTTTGAAGAAATGTTGAGTCAAGTCATGGTTAGAAGATCACAGTCAGAAGAACATCTGAAGTGAATAGGGAAAACCCCTGTTTCTGTGTCATACGCCCTTGTTTAACACATGAGACGTCCTGGGCTCTCTGCTGGGACACAGTCACAATGCAGCAGTTTCAAGTTGGTGCACTCTGCCCCCTGGTGGTGTTGGTGTTGTATGTTAATGCATTACTTTGTATCCTGTAGAGCAGTGGTTCTCAAACTGTGGTCCGGGTACCACTGGTGGTACGCGGGCTCTCTCTGGTGGTTCTTCGACCTTGTTTAGTCCTGCTTAGTCCTGATTTAGTGTTGTGGTTTAGACCTAGTTAAGCACTGTTGTAGACCTGGTTTCGAATTTGTTTAGACCTGGATTTGTCTTGGCTTTTGTTTATCTCTAGTTTAGACATGTTTTAGACCTGGTTTAGTCCTAAATTGAAGACCTAATTTGGTTTAGATGTGGGTTAGTCCTAGGTGGTACTTGGGAGGCAAAATAATTACTCAGGTGGTACTTAGTGTGAAAAGTTTGAGAAACATTGCTGGAGAGCAACCTGAAAGCAACTGAAACAATTCCTTATAAGGCTATTTCAAAACACATTATTTTATCATAATTATGGGCAATAAATATATAAAAACTAATCACACAAAAGAATTGTCTGTAAACTATAGGCCACCATATAGGACAAAACAATCGTACTGTAGACAACATTTGATTTTGGACACATTAGGTCTTCAAAGTAATTTGTCACAGGCATATTAAGCTCATTTTTGTTAAGAGAGAATCAACTTAATCTAACTCTCCACAATGGCTCCACTTAGCTGTCAGCCTCAACTGAAAGAACAAGATCTCAGAGGAGGCCGGTATAGGTCTATAAGAACTTAGTGCCACTGCTCCTCTACACTGAGCGCAGCCACCTGAAGTTCTGAATGAATGGCTTTATTGTCATTTCCTCGTGAGCTTACACAATTCAATGAAATTCTGTTTCTCATCAGTTCACAGTAATGCTATCCAAAAGGAAGCCAGAAATACAAAACAACAACAAACAATACACAATTAACAAACAACACCAGTTGTTGTCAGAGTCTCAAGAGGGTTTGTACTTTGACTCTTGCGTCTTAGAGGGAGGGGGTAGTTTCTTTTATTGTGTGCTGTGTGAATGTACAAAGATGGGGCACAGTTGGTTTACCAGCCTGACAGCTTGTGGAAAAAAGCTGTTCAGCATCCGGCTAGTCCTACAGCTGATGCTCTGATATCTCCTTCCAGAGGGCAACATGGAGAATAATTGGTGAGAGGGGTGATGGAGGTCTTTGATGATGGTAGTGGCTCTGCGGACACAGCGTTGGTTGTACAGTTCCTCTTGAGGCCAGTGATTTTGCTGGCAGTTTTTACAATCCTGTTCAGCTGCTTCCTCTCCTGTCCGTTGCAACCACCAAACCAGGAGGTAAGGCCGTATGACAGAACACTCTCCACAGTTCCCCTGTAAAAGACGGTAAGACGAGGGATGGGAAGACCCGCTTTCTTCAGCCTGCGGAGTGGATGGAGACGCTGCTGGGCTTTCTTGGTGACGGCTGCAGTGTTGATGCTTGATGTTAGGTCTTCAGCTATGTTCTGGGTCCTTTCCTGGTGTTCCTGGCATATCCCACTGGCAGGGTTAGTATCTGAGAATAAGGAAGTTTTATCTTCGACTGCCTGTGGTGACCTGGCCCTCAATTACCATTGCAGCTCAATACAGTCTTTTGTATGACAGTATTGTAATGATTAGGCCACCTATACATAACTGGTATTAGGACATAGAAAATGGGCCTTCAACAAATAGGCTACCAGGAAAAACACTTGACCTAGCCTATATTTGCATCAGTGCAGCTGTGCTGTCCTGCAGTTCAGCATTGGTTTTATTAATTACATTAAGAATCATACAAAACCTCAACTAGAAATTCAGCTTTGCTTCTACTTGTAACCTACAGTAACTTGAAATTGTGGCTATTTATTGAAAGGGCAGGGACATTTATTAACCAGCTTCTCACACTCCCCATTTAATTCCACTAGATGGCGCCCTTGCTACTGTAATAAACATCTCAGTGGTTTTTGCCTGTAAAGCTGAGTGTGCTTCAAATGAATAGGCCTCCATAAATACAGAATACTCACAACAAAATGTCAAATTTGTATCATTGCCGAGAATATAAAATTCAGAAACACCTTTGATAGACACATTGCTAACATAGACCTATAAAACCTTCTTTACATAAACTTGGTGGAGATTTAGCAACAGGATTAAAATGTTTTAGGCTATATGTCATAAGACCTACGCATTTCAGACAAAATAGGGGTCTTTGTTCAGTTGCCTTGATGTGTTAGGAAACAGGAAAATAATAGCCAATTTTTTATGTTCTACTTTAATTCTACTACAGAATATCTTCGCAGATACGCAGGTTGCATTCATTCAAAATTAGATATTCCCACAACTACTTGATATATTGAACACATTTTTAAAAATGGAATACGTGCAGAGGCCTAAGGAACATTTTTTCTGTGAGCCAAATAAAAAAATACATACACGAACAATAGCCTGCACTCTAAGTTATCTCCAATAGTCCAATTTTGTATTATTATTATTATTATTATTATTATTATTTACGTTCTTTTCTTACTGGAACATGCGGCTCTGATACGTCAGTGAACAGGCGACTGTCGCGTCAGCGGAGTGACGCAGAGGACGGAGTAGCCAACCAGATGAATGACCTGCAGAGGGTGACTACAGGCGGCTTTAGTTAGAAAGAGACGAGGGGGAGGCTACAGCACGATGTACTGAAGCGGCTAGACTTTTACCATCAGGAAACACTGGCACAAACTGGTATTGGAATATAGGCTAACACTTTTTTGAGACTACTACTACAACCATGGCAAAAGGAGAAGGCGCCGAGCAGTACGCGGCTGGTTTATTGTCTGTGAAGCCTATCACCACAGAGATCAAGACAAAGGTAATTCAAACATGGGCTAATTTTGCTATATCATGTAACTTGTGTGTTTGTTTAACTTTAAATATGTTCCCTTTTTTTGCATAATTACACCTTTGCGCTTCAAAAGAAGACCACAACACGTGTACCGTTATAGCTACTTACTCCTCGGTATGGCCTGGCATGAATAAAATACTCAATTTGGTCAGCATACCATCTTTAAGACTGACAAACGGGCTTTTTTAAATGTCTCATCTCCAAATAACTTTTAGAATCTCTGACGTGGTGCTCGTGGTGCTCATGCATGAATCATGTGTTAGGTAAAATGAGGTAAAAATAGATTTAGTTTAAAATGGGACTGGCCACAGACTTTAGTTTGAGCTTTTCTTCTCTTTTCTCAGATCCAAAGACTGAATTAAGACGAATACTGTCAGTCTATATTTAGATATTAAAACGTTGCGGGAGGGGGTCACCTTTCACTGGTTTCACCAACTCCCCATGAACAGCAGTCAATGTTCACTGTAGCATGTACTGTAAAGTCGAAAACTCTTTGTACCTATGTTTTGACTTATTCAAATTAAATGTATTTTTTAATAAATACTAGTGTAGTCTGTTGTGTAGGCCTACAATTTCTCCCTTCAGTCTCTAGTTTGAGCACAGTTTATAAATAAAATAATATAATAATTTGATACAAATAGCTGATTTCAGAAGATGGTTGGGATCAGACTGCAGTGGAGGTTTGCATAAAACCATAACACTACTTCCAACATCCTATGGCTTCGACCAATGGCTGAGCTTCTGCCTGATGAGGTGGCGCGTGTATGTGAACTGTAGTAACCTTACTTTCACACCACTAACAGCAGCTTGTAAAGACCCACGATGCAACGTCACCCAAGACTTAACCTAATACCAGTCATGTAGCCAGTGGGGTGACTTCCCAGTATGTCTCTCATAATAGGTCAACATAATATTTATTCCCCAAAGAACCATGATCCAGATGTTATCCTAATCTCAGTTTGGCATTTCCTTGTCATATATCGTTCCAGAAGCCCAACCAGAGGAATGGCTTGTCAATTTGCAACAAACTGTGCTATGCTGTCGGAGGTGCTCCCTACCAGATCACGGGCAGTGCGCTGGGCTTCTTCCTTCAGATCTACCTGCTGGACGTAGCACTGGTAAATTTGATAAAACAACACAATTTTACACCATTTAAGTACAGCAACATGCGATACAATAATTTATTATACCATTGGCTAGAGATATGTCACGAGAACCTAAAAATATCACATTGATGACAATGTACTAGAGCTTTAAATGAAATCTTATGATCACACAGAGATAAATAGAACTATCTTAGAATTGTAATTTAGTCCCAAGTCTGTCTTAAATTTAGTCCTTGTTTGGTATTTTGCCTCATAGCTTATCCTACTTTGAACAGAGCCTTGTAGCTTAACAATAAATTGCAATTGTATTAACAAAAAGGTGTAAAAGGTTTCACATAAACAGTATTATTATTACTGATTATACAGTATTCAATATTGATCTGCTCATTCGAAATCAAATATCATTTTTTCAGCTTAAGTCAAGCATATTAACTTCCACATCCCCGCTTTCTACTGTAATTAACTAATTATTGGCCTCCCACTGTTCCATTTAGGACTGAACAAAAATGTCTTGTTAGTTAGTGTTCCTTTAAATGGAACACACACAGCTTTCTGTGTGTGCGTGCCATTGTCCAAATTGTCACATGGTGTGGTATAAAAGGTATTAACAAGTCATGCGTCATGAGTTTTTTTTTTACTATTTTCTGCAGCTGGATCCCTTCCACGCCTCCATTATCCTATTTGTGGGAAGGGCCTGGGATGCAGTCACCGATCCGACTGTGGGCTTCCTGGTCAGTCGCAGTAGATGGACAGGCATTGGCCGCATGATGCCTTGGTATGTGGAAAAAAGCATAAAAGTGGACATTTAGCATCAAAACGCTTGGAGAATAGTTTGGAGATTGCACTGATAAAGTTGTGTCGTGGGCATTTGACAGTAACCATGACTACAAGACTTTTGTAGAAAGATAAGTGGTGAGAGACTCATCTGTTACAATTGGTGAAACATTGGCGACACGGTGGCGCCACAGCAAGAGGGTCCCGGGTTCGATTCCCGTACCGGGCAGTCGGGGCTGTGAGGAGTTTGCATGTTCTCCCTGTGTCTGTTTCCTCCGGGCATTCCGGCTTCCCCTACCACTAAAAACATGTACAATAGGTTCCCCATTGGGGCCAGGACTCCTATGTAAAGTCCTGGCCCCAATGTAAATGAGATTCTCAATCTCAGTGGGACTTTCCTGGTTAAATAAAGGTCAAATAAAAAAGACATCCATGTGCAATTTGGCAAATACTTAATTTTGAGATTGGCTTCTGAAATGTGCTCAAAAGCATACTAAATATAAACTCTAAATCTACACAATAAAAATGGCGGCAGTATGACCTTGGCATTGTTCACCTGTGCAAAATGAGGTCCCATCTATAAATGCTACTGGGAGAAAGCAGTGCATGTGGGATATAATACACAGGTAGCTTATTGCAACACTTAACCATAAAACGTTTTACAAGAGTGTAGCTAAATATTTTACAAGCCGTCCTCACATGATTTCACACTGATATCTTAGAGCTTTGTGTGGATACTGGGTAAAATGTGCCGGCTGCTGTGCCTGAAGCGACACATTGTGGGAGGGGGGAGGGGAATAGTGAGCCGTGATTGGTCCAACCCACAACACACCATGAGATTCAAACCAATGTGGGTGTGTCGTGTGTGCAAGTTTGATTTCCTAGTGTGCAAAGGGGGGCGGGTCAAAACAGAGAGGGGTTACCTTGGTTAAAAAAGCAAATATTAGAGGTCACTGGTAAAAATAAACATCATCATGGGTAGCACAGTGAGGAATTGACTCATCTAACAACAAATGAGTCATTCTTACAGCCTTAAATGTAACAGAAAGAATACAATATGTTTTAGTGCTTTAGATACATTTGGGTGGAACTATGATACAGCATACCCCAAGGTCACCATATTCAAAAAATGAGCATTAGGATTTGAAACAATGTGTATAGAAATGACGCAAACATCCTTTATTTCCATGCTCTAGGTACTAGCCAACTGCTGCTTGACTAATAATGAAGAGTAATATTGTAAAAGCAAGATCTTAGTGCATAGAAAAGCCAGTGTCCCTTGTATTGCCATCACGTCAACTGGAGGACATAAATAATACTATTTGTGTCCGGCCAGTTATGACTGTAAATGGGCCCATCAGCTGAAACTTCTTAGACTGAGCCACTCCTAACAAGGCAGGATTAGGAGATTATTTACAAAACATGAAAGTTGAGGCCAAGATGAAATAATTGCATATTGTAAACATACACAATCAAATCTACAATCAAATACAGTATAACAACAACAAAACATCTATATGCTTTCTTCCTAGGATCCTTTTTTCAACGCCCTTCGCAGTGCTGACTTACTTTCTCATATGGTACGTGCCCCCATTTGAGCAAGGCAAAGTCATCTGGTACTTGGTATTTTACTGCCTTTTCCAGTCCATGCAGACGGTTAGTATTTTTTCTCAACCCGACACTACTTTTTCTGAGAACATGCACTAAAACTAGTCTTGTCTGTCTATAGTGTTTTCATGTGCCTTACTCGTCCCTCACCATGTTCATCAGCAGCAGTCAGAAGGAGAGGGATTCTGCCACTGCTTATCGTAAGCCCTAAATTTTTCAAATGTAATTTTATATTTTGATGTTGTAGTAATTTTGTAATTGCATGTTCAGGGATGATGGTGGAAGTTTTGGGGAATGTCCTGGGCACAGCCATCCAAGGACAGATAGTGGGCGGAGCCACCACTGACTGCCCCACTGAGTCTGACGGTTTATTTACTACAAACAGCTCACAGATGAATGCTACTGGGATATCACTAGAAGACACTGTGAGGATATTTACTGACTCGTGTGTATTGTATTTGTATAAAGCAAACTAAAATAATTAACTATTGTGTCTTTTTCTTTAGAAAAAAGCGTACCTGTTTGCCTCTGGCGTTATCTGCATCCTCTACATCTTCTGTGCAGCAGTTCTGTTCTTTGGAGTAAAGGAGCATAAAGGTAGAAATCCACTACACATATTTATCTCTAATATTTGTTTTATATAACGTTTAAAGCTTAAGATTTCTAGTACAATTCCTTAATTATAATAAAAATCTCCTTATGACCAGCTATGTTTACACATGCGCAGTTTACAGCAGCACACAGACAACGAATAAAGTTCTTCAGTGATACACTGGGGTCCAAAAGTCTCTGTTATGGTCAACAAATAATCATGGAGAGTACAAATGAAGCAGTCATACTCCATGCATACCAGTACAAAAATGTTTCATTGCCTGGTTTAGATACTCAAGCAACAACATACTGTCGCCTGTTGATTTCAAGGACCTTCAAAATTACATTCATGTAACAAATGACACACATTCTGTACAAATTTCTCATTGTCAAGCTGAACACATAATTTCTTTTTTTTCTTCTTTTTTATATTGCAACAGATTTGTCATTCAGATAGAACTTTATGAAATTTGTTTCTTATAAAAATGGTTTTGTCTTTCAATTTTTTAGACAATGGGCGGAAAAAATCTCAGCCTCTCCCATTCTGCCAAGGCTTATGGCTAGTGATGAGCCACGGGCCATATGTAAAACTGGTCATCAGCTTCCTCTTCACCTCACTGGCCTTTATGGTATGGTTAATTTGTTGTAATTATGTGATGCGATGATTTCTATTAATATATTTTTACATTAAATGGTATTTCATTTTTATTTGCAGCTCATCGAGGGAAACTTTGCCCTTTTCATCACTTACGCCCTTGGTCACAGGAACGACTTTCAGAACATTCTTCTAGTAATCATGGTGAGAGCTTTACACTTATGCTACATCAGGTGGTCAACACTACTATGTTTATGTATTGGGACAACCCAGTGACTTACTAACCTTACTTACAGTTATCTGGGACCCTCACCATCCCTTGCTGGCAGTGGTTTCTCACTCGCTTTGGCAAAAAGACAGCTGTTTACATTGGCAACTCTGTAAGTAGAACAAAATAATGACATTTTGTAACAAATCAGTACATGTACATAAAATGAAATTCAAATTCAATTACTTTTCAGTGGGCGCTGCCTTTTATGATCCTTATTGTAACTATCAAGAGCAACCTGATTATTTCCTACCTGGTCTCAATAGCCGCTGGAGTGAGTGTGGCAGCATCGTTCCTTTTGCCTTGGTGAGCCATTTTTGTATTGTAAATAAAATTTATTGATAAAAAATATTTTAACCCACATCAATATTTTTGATCATTGTAATAATAAGGTGTATGTACTTGCTATCAGGTCCATGCTTCCAGATGTTGTAGATGACTTTAAGGTTAAAAATCCAGACGTTCATGGACATGAAGCCATATTCTACTCTTTCTACGTGTTTTTCCTCA
Source organism: Hypseleotris bucephala (assembly GCA_036025885.1). Lineage (NCBI taxonomy): Eukaryota > Metazoa > Chordata > Actinopteri > Gobiiformes > Eleotridae > Hypseleotris > Hypseleotris bucephala. The sequence goes on from JAVQKG010003170.1 coordinate 21,942, forward strand.
AGTTTGCCTCAGGTGTATCTTTAGGTGTCTCTACTCTCAGTTTAAAGTAAGTCACTTAATATCTTGTGCCATTAACCATTGCCTAAACTATAATTTTACTATTTTTATTTGAACTATAATCCACTTGTAACAGACTAAACAATACTTAACCTCTTACAGTACATGTGCTTATTTTACAGATTTGCAGGATATGTGACTGGAGGTTGCACACAGCCCGAGTCGGTCAGCTTAACACTAAAGATGCTGGTCTGTCCAGTGCCATTGGTATTAATTGTTTTGGGACTTTTAATATTCAAAACGTACCCCATAAATGAGGATGCACGAAAAGGCAATCAGAAACTTCTGCAGGAGATTCTGTAAGTCACAAACGATGTTATGTTAAGTTGAGATATGACTTTACATGCTAAACATTTATAAATGTATAACATACCTAAAGAAGATCTGCTCTCTGTGTGTCTATAGGGACTCTGAATCAGACACAGACTCTGAATCTTCATCTTCATTGGGGAGCAGTGTTTAGCCCACTGCAGTAAGCTTGGTTTTTGCACCTGTCTCAAAGAGAAGTATTTCATCTGGACCATGGACTGAACAGCTGCCACCATGAGCACTACCATGGAGCCCCCTGGTGGTAAACTATAAGGCTCTGTACATGAAGAAATGTTCTCCAAAGATTTCTGCATTAACGATTGCTTGAAGGGCTGTTTACTACTGCATTTCTTTAACCTGTGTTACAATATGAATTGGGATACTGAATTTGGACTAACTCTGTGGTTTCTGGTAACTTTCATGGTTTACAAGTGACCCTTCATTGTATGGTGGACAGTGGAGTTACCTCTGATCTGATTCAGACTGTAGTCTGAATTACATATCGTGCCCTTATTTTGAAGGGTCCACCAGCACTATTCCACTGATAGAAGCTGAAGCTGTTACAGTTTCTTTTTTTGTACAATCTCCCTTTTAGACAAAATGTCTAAAAGTGTAGCTTACTTGAATTTTTATGAAGGAGAATGGCACTTCATAACCATCTGTAATTATGTTGATTGTGCACATATCTAAATCACTGCCTTACAAATATTTCTTATTATTTATGGTGATTGTGAGATTATCTGCCAAACCTTTGCCACTGATTTCTCTATTTGCCAAAAAATACTGAGAACTTGGCGAAAACACAAATTAAATGGTGCTTTAACATTTCATACCACATGCAAACCTCCAAAGGC
>JAVQKG010003241.1:0-10811 GCA_036025885.1 Hypseleotris bucephala
CTCATCTTTTCTTGTTGGTTGCAAATCCAATTTTCTAGTATCAGAGACCAAATTCAACCAGAACCTGGTTGTATACAAACATAAAACATATTTTTATATATGAAAATGTAAATGCATGACTGGATTTGTACCAACAAAAAACATACCCAAATTCTTACTGAGCGGATCACGACAGTGCTCTGTTGTCATTGAGGGCAGGTGCTTAACGGTTTACTGTGTCCATGGTAGTTAGGTTTCAGTCTGACCAGGCAAGTTGTATATGTACAGTACATCATGAAAAGTAAGATGCTGATGGCCTTGTGAATGGCATTTGAAGTATTGGTAAATAGTGACACTAAGTAAGATAATGCACATAGCAATGCACCACTTCTTGTGTCACAATAGCTGCCTCTTATAATAGCTGAGTATTATTTGGCATAGTACAAAAGGTAGGGAGAAACATATCCATTGCTTCACAAATGTAGCTCATCCATATATTGTAGGCTTTTAACAACAAATACCAAACTGTGACCAAAATCTTGAATGAAAAACATAGAGGATGTGATCAAATAAAAAATACCTTGTGGCTGCCCCACTAGCCACATCACTCATCTCAAATGGATTCTGGATTTATAAAACTATTCTATATACAATCAAGTTTGGCCCACAAGATGACGGATTGTGTGTTGTGTGCAACATGTGTGGCTATCTTCTGTCATGTCATTTAAGAGTCAGAGTGTGCACATACATCCCAAAGAATATCTGCTGATTTTCTGTCACTCAAAATGTCCATGAAGCAGAACTCTTCTTCTCTTCTTCTACAGCCGCAGACACCCCTCACTCGTTCAGGGACAGGATAATGTCATCTTCAAGGTCAGAGTTGTCAGAGCTGTCTGTTGATGCAAAAGACAAAAACTTTTGACAATTTGTGGTGACTCAGACGTCAGTGGGGAATAATGGGATACTATCAAAATGGTAAACAAAATTACCACAAAGATAAAACGTCTATATTGGAGACATAGCCACTTAAATCTGCTATAAGTTGCGTGTGCTAAGAACAAGCTTCTAGTAAACTGGGTGAACAAGTACACTCTCACCTGTTGACCTCTCCTCGATAATCCAGAGTTATTATATTGACAATATTTGTACAGACATAAAGTTAAACACTGTACAAGGGCAGGGTGGAGTGAACACTTACTGTAAACAGGTAGGTAATTGTTACTGTTGGGAGTAAAATTATGACAGCTGCCAGTCCAGCAGAGCTTTTTAAATTTTTGTTGCCCGTCTAAATCTGGACTATTGTAAACTTGGATTGTAAACTGTGCTTTATTCTGTCTGTACATTATGAGTGATGCCTTTCTAACTCACCATTATCTCCGTCTAGATCCACATCATCATCATTGTCAGAGTCATCTTCATCGTTGTCATCTTCATCATCGTCATCACCGACGTCCTCCACATCTTCATCGAGGAGCTGCTCTTCATCACTTTGAGAAAACTCCTCGTTACCATCGTCTTCATCATCCTCATCTTCTCCAGCGTCGTTCTCGTTTTCCAGATCCGCGACCAGAGGATCCGTGTCGACGTCATCATCTGAGTCTTCATCATCATCGTCATCCTCCTCTTCATTGTCATCCTCCTACATAAACACACTTTAGTTTTTTCTTATACAGTACCTTAAATATCGCAGCAGGAATTTAGATAGTACCTGGTCCTCTTCATCCTCCTCTTCCTCCGCAAGCCTTTGTCGTCCAACTTCATACAGCCTGCACACAGTGTCGGTGTTGACTGAATCTTGATTCTGGATTTAAAAATACAAAAAAAAAATAACATTAAAAATAACATTAAAAGTTTCAAAATTAATTTAATGGAGAATGTGCTTGCAAATATTTACCTCAATAACTGCCAGGTAGCAATCTTTTGTATCTGTGCACAGGTCAAATATGTTCCTCTTGACATCAATTGTTGCTGAAATATAAAAATTATGGACAAAATAGTTGTTGTCAGCACACTTGGTTTAATAAATGCTAAAAATAAACAGACACATTCCAAAATAAATGAAATACTATAATTAAAGGCATAAAAGGAAATTCAATACCAATTGGTTTGTAGTCTGTGGCATTAAAGGTCCTAAATGAGGAGCCAAATGGAGATTTCATCTGCATCTCCATCATATCGTCTTCATCGTCAGCCTGCAACATTGCTGCAAAATAAATAGTGACTGAATGAATGGGAGAAAGTTGAATACTGCGCTCATGGCCTCAGAGTGAGTTCAAGTGGTCCTTGTAGGGGCAGAGCCATTATGGCACAGCTAAGGCTCTTCCTGTGAATTTGTGTGAAACCAGCTGGTTCTCTCTGTTGCCAGCCCAGCTCTAAGCCCTCTGCCATATGGCTTTGTATGATTGTCATACTCAGGGCACACGTATGTACACACAACACTCTGCAATACAAGAGCTCTACAATACACTATTACATTAGCTGCATTTTAGGATCTTTTCTGCCTTTACCTCCATAAATGACAGTGCCGTTGTTGTTGAAGACAATTCTACACTGGTCCAGAGCAGGAACAGTGTGCAGCAGGTGAAAGGTTCGCAGGTCCCACTGAAAATCCAGGTAAGGAACACAACATGCTCTGTCCATGGACTTTTACCACCTTAATTTGTTGTGTATATGTAGTGCAAAGGTTCAATAGTCCAGCAGACACATTGTTATTTTGGTGCTGAAGAGTAGTAAAAAAAACAGCTACTCCTTTACAGACGTTTTGATATGGATAAAAATACGATGCTAAAAAGTTGACAATAAACACATAAACATAAGGATACAATTTCTGTGTTGACGATGACCTCCAGACCGTTGGGATGAAACACTCCGCTGATGTTCATGTTAAACTTGTCGAACTTGTGAATGGCCTGAGCCGACCGGACGTCCCACAGCACACCATCATTCAGAACCAAGTCATCGGTGGGGTTAAAGGTGGCACAGTTTCTTTTGTAGTTGTTCGCCAGGTCTGGGTTGTTGAGGGTTAGTGTCACTTGCCCTGTCTGGATATCGTAAATCTAGAAAACACATTTGCATGGTCATTTAATTGAGTATTTTATTTAACATAAGGCTTAGGATTTACAGTCCTATAGCCGGACAATTAATTGCAATCTAAATGTTCTCAAAGGCACGTGATTCTTGTGGAAGTCTAGCAGTTAAAATACTTATGTTTTCTTTCAAGTGTTAATGCTTCCATAGATGTGTTTGTGACTGATTCTTGGTTTTCAAAACAATATTGCACATCTAATCGCCATTGCAATATTTGCCATTAAAATCACAATTTGATTTTTTTCGGTTTTCTAAATTGTGTAGCCTTATGATATACTGTACTTACTCTTGCTATATGTTCCTTAGTCCCAATGACCCGGTCTTGTGATAACTTGCTGAACTCCACATAGTGATCTCCAGGAAATGAATGCCTTAGAAAAACAAAGGAACATTTCAGGATTTAATAACTTACTGCTACCATTACAAGGAAAGCTTTAAACCTCACAATTACTTAAAGACATTGTAAAACGTCTACGAATCAATAAGTAGGGCCATTATTGCTAGGTTAAATTATACCGATAAATGAACCCGAGTGCTTGTGCTCTATGATCTGAAGACTGCAGCCCCCAGGCCTTTAGTGTGCATAATTAAACACTCATCTCGTTTCAGTAGCTCACAGTTTTGACAAAGTAAAACTCCTATTCTATTGGCCAATATTATACAGTTAGTAAGATCATAAGCATGTAATATGTACATTTTGCTTTTAACATAATGCAAAAAGATTAGACTTTGATTAATTTAATGCAGTTAGTAGGTTCTATAAAGTCACTGCCAAAAGCTTTCTGAAAAACTTACTTCATGATGAACACAGATTTCATACCCCACAGTGCAGACAGTGGGTAACTCCAAGAGGCAGATGTCAAAAGCAGGGAGCCATCCTGAAATTATTATTTAGCAAGATTACATTCAAAAGTCTAGTTTGGTTTTGTCTTTTTCATGTTAGCAGTACCAACCCGTGAGGGCTCCAGATGAGTGATGGCTGAACTGTGGCAGCTGTAGCTGGCTTCCTCCTGGCCTGTAAACACATTATACAGTTTAAGATGCCCAGTGCACGTCCCCAGCATCAGGAAGCGCTCACGGGCTGAAAAGGCACAACACATAAATCCACTCTCATCCTCGTCTGCCTCCCTGAATACTGAGATAGGACGAAACCTAGGCAAGAAATACATGTTAAAAATCAGAAAAAACAGGTACAGCAATGTTGTGTTTTTTTAAAGTAAACACAAACCTGCTGAAAATTAGGTGTCTGTCAAAACATCCTCCATCCACACCACCATATTTGGGATAGATGACCCTCCTTGTATGCCGAGATGTAAAGTTAGTGGGTGCCTGCCGTCTCTGCTTAGGTTCTGGACACTGATGGGGTGTGAAGAGGGAGAAGGGTGGACATGTGGCAACAGGGTTTTTACAGCGTGCATGTTGTTCCCTTAGGTATTCTGTGATTATACTGTCCAGTGCAGGTGGGGACGGTAGGTGTCTGTCAAACTGTTTTTTCATTGCTGGAGTCTGGCTGAAAGCTCCATGATCAGATTTCTGTCTGAGCACACGTGGTTTCTTGCACAGTGTTCCACAGCTGATTGTTTGCCGTTCACGTGAGAAACAAATGCGGCCTATTACAGGAGAACCATTGCTACAGTGAGGGACAGTCGTTTGAGGAAAAGTAGAAGCAGGTGTGGACTGTGTTGTACCAGGCCGTGTTTGGGAATGACTGGATCCTGGTGTGGATGAATGTGAAGGATGGTTGGATGGTGGGAGTCTCGTCCCAACACCATTAGCCAGTCGTGGTGTTCGCGGCAGAGTGGTGACAGCCGAGGAGCTGGTCGGAGGAACCGGGACAGAAGGAAAAGCACAAGCTGAATGTGAGGAATGACAAGTCATTGGAAGTTCTGCCTCCTTAGTTAGTGCAGAAGCTGTGTCATTAAGACCTTTAGCCACAAGGTGGTTCCTAATCAGCAGCAGAAGCTCCTTCTCAGGAAATGAGATCCTGGACTGAGCCACTACACTAGCTCGCTGCAGCCAAGCCAGGGAAACGTCTGTACCAATAAGCAAAGGTTTCCCAGAAATCCTCTCTATCAGCTCTGCTGCGTACTTGCAGAACTTCACATGTTCACTGCGTTTGTCCTGGAGCACAGGCTCCTTCATGAGCTGCTGGATGTGGCCACTGCTGAACAAAGGCAACTTGCTGATAATCTGTCGAACGGTACTGGACCGAGACAAACCCACAAGAGCCTTACAGGTCAAGGCACGGATCTGATCTGCATCTGTGATAGGCATCTTCACCGTCAGGAGAGACAGTAATACCTGCGGATAAGGAAGGGTACTGAGTACTGTATATGTAACTAAACTGCTTGCCAATATAAAACACAACATTAAAACTAGACAGAGTCAGGAACTCTACCTTGATGCCATTGTTAGACTGCACCACGTTCCACATCTTGGTGAGCACACTCTCGCTGCCTTTGGTCTGCTGGGGCAAGCGGCGCCGGGGAGTACCTGCGATAAACTTACCGATGCTCGACACACGTTTGTCTGGAGCACACACACAGTTGATGATAACCTGCAGAGCTGACTTCTGAATCTCCGCATCATTGACAAAAATCTCTCCTTCTGCCACTTCTAGGACAATGCTTATCCCTAAAACAAAAACACTATTTATCAGAACAACAAACAAAAATAAATATTCACAAAGGCTGTCCAAGAGAAGAACATACCTATGGTAGAAACAGTGGACCCTCCTTCATCAAGTACAGCTACAGGCTCTGACAACAACAGCTGAGTCTTTGGGACAACTGTGAGAATACTCAGAATGTCGAGTGCATATCGAACTGTGTCGCTCCTATATACAAGTCAATACACCAAATTAGCCACCTAATAGTGGTAATTACCATCCATATATCCATATATCTATATATCTATATATCTATATATCTATATATTTATATATATATATATTTATTTAAATAAATATTTCCTGCATGTATATTTAAAGACCATACCTGCCATAATATGTTCTCCAGTCACAGGCAATAGAAATCAGCTGAAGGAGGAGCTGGACACAAGACAACTTGTGAAAGACCTCTGCTGGTTCCCAGTAAAGTCTAAGTGGACCAAACTCGATCAGAAACTCCATCATTTCAACCACCTGCTCACGACTGTAGCTGACAGCCTACATTTGGTGCAAAAAGAAATGTTTTTATAGTTTGTATATTGTATTACATCTCCCAAAGAAGCTCAGAATTACTGTATTTATATAATACAATTATTATTCATTATAATAAAATGATTTAACTTGATTACTCTATATATGTAGAGTTTGTATTAATCATGTTTAACAATTAATTTCCAATGCCATATCAGTGCCTATAAAACCACCTTGTCTATGTACCTTATAGTATGGTGGAGAATGAATGGGGGCACCTCCCTCTGTGCGCTGCAAAGATTGCTTCACCTGTTCAACTTTGATGGCCAGATGGGCCTCAAAGTACCTACGCAGAGCCATGCAGGTGTGCTTGGCTGTCTGCCTACTGGAGAAAATGTCATCATCACTTAGAAGAGCTCCCTGGTCGTCTGGGTTTAAGATTTCCAGGGTGCTAATCTGCAAACAGTTCATTTGTGTTAACATTTTATTAAGGTATGCCACTATATTATGATAGTATTTTTTTTATAAATGATCCATCTAATAATGAAGACTTTCTCCTACCAAGTTAACAAGGCGTCGAAGTCCATCCTGTTTGTCAAAAAGCTCTAGGACCGCACGGAAAGAAAAAGAAATGTAGAAGAACAGCGTGGCATGACAGCAACCAGACGCATGTGAGCATTCCAACAGCCACAGCGTGTAACCAACCACATCTGACAGGATGGCGTTAGGCAACATGCACACCTTCATAGAAAAGGACAAATACACGTATTACAATGCACACTTGTTTTAATCTCACCACAAAATACATCTGGATTTCAACAAGCTCAAGTTATTTCAGTTAGAGAAATATATATACAGTATATAATAATATATATATAATATATAATATGTTACAGAAGAATTAAGATTAATACAATTATGTTGTATCAGACATTTATTTTAGTAATATTTACCCTTTCCATTGCATCCTGGTTATAGGCAAGATAGTAGAGACACAGTGACACTCCAGTAGCAGCCATAGATGGTCTGGGAATTTCAAGCAACTTCTGAACTCCTCCGTGGGCCACAAACTCAGCAGCAAACTTCTTGTGTAACAGCAGTGAAGCCAGATACTGTGAAAAAAAAAATACACAATGTAAAATCTGTTCATTAAACAAGCATTATCACATTAAATATCAGTAATGGTAACCTTGAGAGCCTCAAAAGTCAGCTGTACATCATTGGTCAGTTTTAGATCCATATAATGCATGAGAAGTTCACGGGCTCCCATCTGCATGAACACTGCCAGAAGCTGTTAGAAATTTAGCACATGGTTAGAGAATAGGTGGTGTAAGGGTAAAATATGCATTCAATGTATTTTTCAATATTTTTCAAGCTTTTTTTATATTCTGAAAGAAGAGCAGAATATTTAATGAACACTGACACCTACTGGTCAGTGTCTGATACTCTTAAATATTTAAATATATAAATATAATCAGTTGAAGAGCCACATTGCTAAATGCCTTTTGTTTAAATGATATTACCAAACTGACCTCCTGATACTCCCCCAAAGGTGTGAGATACTGAAGAATCAGCCTCTGCTCAATCTCTGGGGTCAAAGGGTACAGATGATAGTTATTTCCAACGACCCACGGACTCATCTCCGACCAGCTGCTGTTTGATAATTCACTGAAGTTCCTCTCTGGGTCTGGCAAAGAGAAATGTAGCTTCTGTTTTGACAGTCTGCATATGTCCCTTTCTGCCCTTCTTTTCAAAAAACTTCCTCCATCAGAAATGCCTTGCTGTGTTAATGACAGTGGAGCAGACATAGGTTTCATCATGGTTTTAACAGCGGAACTGGTACGAATACTGGGCTTTGGTGGAGAGCTTATACGAAAAGAAAGTTCGTTTTCTTGCTCCGTGGTAGAAAATGTCAGATCACCATCTTTGTCTGGGTCTCTTAGCTCCATTTCAGCTCCATTTCTGCCAGGTGTGAAAGGTCTCTCGTCAAAGCTTCCATCGACAGCCTCTTCGTCAAGAGGTAGTAAAGATACACTTAAGGTTTTCCTTGGACTAGGACGTTTGATTTCTCTTTTGTTCTCAATATTTTTGTCCTGAAGTTCTCGCAAACGATGCAGCATTAGAGGTACCTGAGAAACAAATTAATTTTTTTTTAAGTGGAACTGTTAGGAACTCTTTGTTAACTTATAATAAAAACGTTATGGCTTATTATTCTAAGCTGACACATACAATACATACAACATTTAACATAAATATTTGATTACACACTTACCAGGACTGAGTTCTCTTCCCTGTAGTTTGCAGCAATATCTTGATTCTCCATTGCACCAGCCAACAAACCTGTGGCATAGATTCTAAGAGGTTGATCAGCCTCTTGAGCCCATTTAATCAGCTTTTCAACAATGCCATCCTTAAAAAGCAACACACAAATATTCAAAGATTGCAAGAGGTAGAAGATTGTATCCTAGTGCTTTGTAAAACAAATGTTAATAATTAATGCAACAATACATCTATTACCAACCTTTTCCTGAAAGACCACTGCAGTTTCTAAACCAGGCATAATGTTTTGAAGCAAGCGACAAGCTGCAGAATTAAGGGTAAACTCTCTGCTGGTCATAACATAGCTATTCACCAACTACAAAAACACAAGGAAAATATTAGTAAGTAACACTATTAGAATCGGTTTGTATGTGAAGTGACTGTGCATCCTTACTGTGTTCATAAAGTCATCATTCTTAAACAAAATCTTCAACAAGTGCCCTAACACACATTCTGGATCTGCTCTCCCTAGTGGCCAAAAGAGAAACGTCAAAAACAAACAGCACAATTAAACGCAGTAATGCAGGTAGTATGGTTCCTGATGTTCTATGTTTTTACCTGGGTGACGATCATCAAATGGGTCAGGATCTGCTTTGTGGTACTCTTCTGTCTCTTTCTCCACTAGCTCAGATATTCTACAAGTACAGAATCAGAGGTAGCTTACTTTTCAACCTCGAACGTGGAACTTTAAAATTATTTCAATAGAAAAACAATATTTTCCCATACTTTGTTAGTATATTCACCAGCTCTACAGTGGCGCCCTGTTGTTCTTTTTCCCATTGTTCCAACAGTAAAGTCAGCTCTGCCTTGGAGTCCACACTGGCAGATGCTGTGGCCATAGTACAACCTGTAAACAATCATAATGCAGTCTAAAGTGAGGAAAACTACTAATGATACTATGATACTGTCCACAACAGTCTTTGAAAAGACTACAAAAACTCTTATGTATACGTGCAGCTGCACCAAAACAATAACCCATGAGACCCCAGCTGTCAGGCATGCTACAAGGCTGTCACAAGGAAAATAAAAAAGAAATTGAAATTTAATAGTCGTTAAATAAAAATAATGCGCAACCAACCAAAACATATTTAAATTTTTGTTTATACATATTTGCTTTTACTTATTTATTGCCTGGTCAGGTTCAGCTTGTTTACTTGCTATGAATGCAAACAAGGAAGCTAATGTATTTAGCTAGCTACAGGCTGAAAGTTTCAACATATGGGATTATGCACCATCGTTCCTTTAGAAAATACGCCGAATTCGTTCAGACTTGTATTGCCTTTCCAGCCCCACTCTATCTCGACAAGAAATTCTTCGTGTACTTAAAACGTGTCAGTACATGAAACATCTAGCTTTGGTTAGCTTGCTAGCATGCTACAGAGAATGCTAACCCTACCTCGGAGTGCGTTCACCTATCCCTCGGTTTTGTGAAACAGGACTTTCGCCCGTCGGTATTGTCAGCGGTGCTTTGTGGTGGAGGGACAAGATCTGAAAAACAAGCCTCGCCTGATTGTTTAAAACTGTAAAATATAGCTTTGTATTCACGGTTTATTATCATCACGGCGAACACGTTATTCGCGTCAGTTCACCTGCGACAGTCCAGTGTGGATGACGACACATGCGGCATTGTTAACAAAAACTTTTATTTGACGTTATATATTTTATTTTGGAACATTTTACATGAGTTTATCTAAATCTACATGTGATATTTGTTTTATTTACATTGAAATATGTGTAATTGTCTTTTAATTCACTTAAAAAGGCCATTTGAGTACATTCATCTTAATTATAGCCTAATGAAGTGAAGACATGTAGGATATTAAATTGGATTTATATATATGTCAGTAAAATTAATTAATTAATTAGTGTGCATGCCTCTGTATCATATTAGAAAATGAAAGGAGGCAGCATCTAGAATAGGTTTTACATTACAGAACAGCAACAGGTAGCAGGATAATCATCTGTGTGAACATGAAGTTCATTTCCATATACAAAGTAAATGTATGACTCTCCTTTCCACGAGTAGGTGACCTTGGAGACAGGAATTAGTTCAATGGTTTGCCGCTGTAAACAAAAAGGCATAATAATCTGAGAACACAAAATGAGCATTATATTAACATTATTCATTAGGCTATGTTGTGTTTGCCCAAACAATGAATTACACTGAGTATTACCTGTTGCAGAATACGTGATGTCTGTGAGAACCTGCCCTGATGTTCACTGACCAGACGCTGTGCTGCATTTACTACAGACACATCGGGAAAGCCCATCACAGGGTACACCTGCA
>JAVQKG010003320.1:0-13196 GCA_036025885.1 Hypseleotris bucephala
GTTTTTGAGTTATCGCGGTCACACGGCCAATCTGCGGACGCGGACGCGGACGCGGACGCGGACGGACATGAAACCATAATATCGCCGAACGCATTGCGTTCCGCCGATATAATTAAGACAACATTGAATTAAAATATTACTTCTAAATACATGATTTTGGGATTTATATTCAAGGCACTGATGTAATTAGTTATGTGTTAAGTTTGTTAATATTGCGATAACGATAAATTTGCGATATATTGTGCAAACCTAATGGCTATCCCTCGCTGAGTGCCCAAATCTTCTCTTTGTACACTTCATTCATTATGTTCAAGTTCAGTGAATATATTGTCAAAGTGGTTAGTGCTCTTGTGCCCTAGCATGGAATCTATGGGTACACACTATCTTTCTCCATGGAGTCTGCAGGGTTTTGCTGTGTTACCGTGGGTTTCTCTGGATACTCTCTGTCAATTCTGGGGTGAAGGCGTAACAGGAAAGCCTAACTTATAAGCATATGACAACTAGGGATGCACCGATACTGATACCAAATCGGATATTGGTGCCGATCCAGCTGTGTCAGCCCTGTGACCATCCAGCCACAGTGTAGGGTGCACCCGCCTAAGGCTCAAAGTCACTGGTCAGGCACCCTCAGTCTTATTTCTTCGATTGCCACAGTCATGTACGTACAATATATGCAGTGATCTAGTGCATTTGGCCAACGGCTTCAGGCTTCACCCTTAGGTAGCCTGCTACCTGGTGGCACTCAGTCAAGATCTTCGCATGGTCAGATGAGTTGCACTTGGCTGCTTTTCATAGACAATGGCCGGCTCGGTTGTCCCACCAAAATAAAAGTCTGGCATTTTGAACACGATTTAAAGCCATCTCCTATTTTGACAACCAGGGAGACGGAGTGATTTACTGACAGACTGGCATGTGCGTTTCCTCAGCAGCATGCACACAGGGAATGGGGTGAGGGAGGGGCTCTATAGGAGTCAGGGAGTGCAGTGCCTATATTTCCTCCAGCCGTGGCCTGGTCACAGAGTGCAGTGGCTAGAGTTTCCTTACGGTCACCCCTCCCTCCAGCAGCAGTTTTCCTCTTTCTCTTCCCTTAGAATTCCATCTCTTGCACGTGGCGGCCTCTTCAGAAGGAGGGGAGCTGTGTGTGTGAACATGAGCTATAGGAAACGTCACCACTAAAGATAAATGTTAACGTGTGCATTTTTGGGAGACATGCCAACAAGTAGCTGCTAGCTGTTCCACTGAGTCAGCCTGGAATATTAATACTGGATCTTTGTCAATCTCAGGAAAACAGTGAATGTGAAGCGTGCTCCAGATTGTTACTATTTTGTGGTTCTATTTTGGTCCATGTACTATTAATGAACAGAAATACTAAAGACAAAGTAAACAGATGTTTTTGTCCCTGTGGAGAAATTTGTCCTCTGCATTTGACCCAACCCTCGGTCCCATTGGGGCAACTTATCAGGACAAGTGGGCGAGCATAGAGCACCACCCAAGGACATTTCTCCAGATTTTGTGTTCCTAGCTGGAGGATTAGCTTATCACCCCAGCCAAGGATGTAATGTTTTAGGTAGCCTTCGTCTGTGTGTTTGTGTGTGTCTGTTAGTAACTTTATGCAAAAACTACTGCGTTTGAATGAAACTCTCAGATACAGCTAGGATCAATTTATTAGATTTTGGGAGTGATCCAGATCATGTATGTTTTCTGTTAAGAATACATGCTACAGGGCCGCAGTTTAGCTCAGTCCGTAGAGCATGTGGCCCATATACAGAGCCTACAGTGCTTGTCCCGGAGTCATGAGACAGTTAGCCGAATGTCAACTCCCCACTCTTCTCCCTGATTTCCTGTCTACTTTCCTATCAATAAAGCTAAATAAAATAAAATATAATCTTAAAAAAAAACAAAAAAACATGCTACTTAGTTACTTCACCGATTTGGATTAAAATTTCATGGGAAGGTCGTAAATTTCACAAAGACCAGTTAATTGTATTTTTGGAGTGGTCTGTGGAAATAAGCTACCTTGGCGGAGGTGATGGGGTAAACTGGAGTACCCAGAGAAGATCCACTCAGAACCAGTGAGAAACATACACACACAACACCTTTTAATCAAACATGGGACCTTCTTTTTGTATGACGAAAGTGCTGACCACATTACCACTGCGCCTCTACACACTGATACAGTTTTAGGACATATTTCCAAATCCTATTGCCAAAACTGCCACTGCGGAGGGGTCCTGAAAGTGGAACAGTCTTGTTTTTAGGGGCCACCTGGGGCCGTTTGTGGTTATGCAGACCTCACTGCTTAGCGACCCGACCTCCTTCTTAACACTAGTGAAACACATCTATATGCTCTGCCAGTGTTTTTTAGGGCATCATTATTGCTGAGGAGGCACCAGGAAGGAAGATGGTTTAGATATAGACAGTTTGTTTTTCAGTTAGCTTGTGTGTGCCTATAGTGCATAAGATGTGACTCCAGAAAAATTCAAGTAGCTGTTGTAAAGAGAATCTGGTAAAGTACTAAATAGGTATTGCATATCCGCATTGACATGGTGCGCCAATACGTCATTTGGTGGTGTTTGATATGGCAATAAAAGATTGTATTGATGATATGAAGTTATGACGATCTGCAAATCAGGAAAGATTTTTGAATTGTGTCACATTGCATTCATTCATGTAATACTCTTCACTGTCATTTTTACTGTAACAGAGGATGTGTTCATATCAATAGGGACTGCAGATGGAAATTAGTTGTGAAAGCTATACTCTGGTACTAAGCATATTTTCCATTTTAATTCATGCTGATGTACATGGTCTCTGACAAGTGAACTAAAACAAAAAAATAAAAAGCACCAAGTATTATGATGAATGTTGAATTAGATTTACTTAATTGAATTTATATTAGCTGGTTATCTTCATCAAATCTTCAGATCAAACAATGTTTTGCTCTTTGTACTCCAATTTCCACTTAAAAACGGACCAAATACATTTTTTTATTGAGAAACCATAGTAGCTTCTCATTTACCACCCATTGTTTTATCTCACTGGATATGTAGTGGTGATCCATACGCATGTGTTTAGTTCTGCTACCTCGTACAGTGAAGGTCAAATCCATACGTGCTGGCCCCTTCTATCGAGCTCCTGTAATGAAGAAAGGAACCTTAGGTAGCAAGCGCTCTCTCCAATCCCATCTGTTTGACACACAGGGGGAGGGAGTGAGAGAGCGAGGAGAGGGAGAGGAGGGGGGGGGGCGTGCTAGACGAATGAGGGCCAGGCCAGATCAGGCTGGGAGAGGGGAAGGGGGGAGGGGGGGGGGGGGGGTAATAAGGGGGAAGGGCTGTTTAGAGAAAGGCAGGAGTGAAAAAAAAGGATAGCAGGCAGGCTGGGGGTTGGGCTTCGAGATGTGTGTGTGTGTGTATGTGTGAGAGAGTGTGTATTTGTTCCTTTCTTTGTTTGAATATGAGTGAGAAAAAGCAAGGCAGTATATATGTGTAGAAGGAGATAGAAAGAGCAGGAATACCAGGGCATCTTGAATAGAATCGTTTTCAAGGGGGCCAGACAAAGAAAGCTATTGGATTGGACTTCCTCCGATTTTAGTGATAGGGTTTTTTACAGTTAAGGCTTATTGGGAAGACTTCAAAAACAATTGCCAACAGTGCATTTGACAACAGTGTCATATGCAAGAGAAGCGTTTGGTGTATCTATATAGGTCTGTGTGCAAAAGAGAGTGAGTGAGTGTGCCGGGTGCGGTGGGGGCATCGGCAGCAGCAGACAGCCGGAGCAGCAGTTTAAAGGGACAACATTACACAAAGCTGGGAAGCAAGAAAGCCAAGGAGAGAGGGGGGAATTCTGCTGAGCTGGCTATTGCTGGCTCCTCCGACTACAACACTTTGGGGATTTTTTTTACTCCACGCTGTCTCCCCTTGGCGGTAAGAGCTGTGCAGACAAAAGCAAAGGCAAAGTTGTTGTTGGATGTATGTATGTATGTGGTGTAGATGGGCTGGAGCTAAAGGCTAATGCTAAACGCTGGGAGGAATGCAGCACAAAGGGAGCGCTGTGCTGCAAACCGGGGGACAGCCAGTGGGGTTTATGTCATGGCTAGTCCCAAAGTTTGCTTCTAAAACCTTATGCCGAAATAGACACGATGCAGACTACAGTGGATCTTTTTATTTGCAAAAAAATAAGCTAGACGAGCCTGGGTAAGGTAGTGAGAGGCAAGCACTTTGTATGGAAGATTTTATTGCAGTTAATACGTCTATATTGTAAAATAATGCAGTTTTAGGTTGAAATTGTGCTTAGTGGGCTTACAGAGCAGCCGAGCCATTTAAATGTCCCATGCAGGCGGCCAGCTGGCTCCCGGCGCCCCAAACAAAACAACACCCCCACAGATTTCTACACACATTTTGAACTTTTACTTTTTCTTTCTTTCTTTAAAACGACTTTATTTAAGCCATTTTCAGTTCTGCTTCGATCTGTGGCCATTCCTCTTCTATGCCATCACCCTGACGAGAATGCATGAGTGTATTGAGCATATGTCTGCTGACTGCTGCCTAAGCATTAATGAGTGCCTCTGTAGCCTCCGTGCATATTTGAAACAGTTGAACTCCAGGTTAGGGTTAGCGGTGTTTATGTGGATTTGGTTGTTCTGATGGTGACCCGATAATAATGGGTCAAATGTGGAACAATGCGGGGCAAAAATAATATGTTGCCAGCTGCAGAAGTTGCGTGCTCTAAGGTGACATTAACTATATGGATTCAAACATGGTGTATGCATTAATCAATGACAAAGTAAAATATTGCTCTATACTTGCAATTGTGCAGTTGTCATTCACACTAATTTGCTTAAGTCCAACTAAATGATATGCATTCAACTCACATGGACTATTTTACACTTCGCAACGCTGTATTTTTTGTTTTGGCATGCTGCAAAAAATACTTCATTCAGCTTTAATCCACACATTCTAGACTGTATTTATGATTTTTTTCAATGTATCAATGTGAAATAGTCCGTGGGAGTTGAATGCACATATTTCTGCAGTAGTTGGACTGATTTACTTGAGACAATGAAAGATTTACTGTGTGAATGTTACACTTTTTTCCAGTAGGCTACAAGTAAAATATTTCTGCTGAGCCAAAATGTAGCACACGACGCCTCAATTTGTGTGCGGTATTTGATCTGAAAATGCACAAAGTGGAACATAGTAGGTCCTGGTTGGTTCTGGTTAGTTCCGGTGTGGCAGCTGTGGCGGTAGTATAATAAGCTTGAAGGCGGGTGCATGTGCGTGAGAAAGGCAGCACTTGTGGCGACGTGTGCCCGGGGCTAATATTGGTGTGCTCGTACATGACTTTGTGTCCCAATTAACCCTCCGTCTCTCTCTCTCTCTCCTCCTCCTCTGCGATTTACCCTATACAAAAATTCCTCGAAGAAAAGTAGTCCCGGCCCACTGTAAACCGATCTACTGTACATCTATGTTCACGTGAGCTCTTAGCCCCGCACATGCGCACTCTCATAACTAGATCACTGTTACTATTTTATTATCAGCCCCCACCCTTTCTCTCTCTCTTTGCCCTGGGCTTGTTCTTTCTTCCTTTCTACCATGAGTTGATAGTAGCAAAGCGTCTTCTATACTCACTGACATAAGCTTTATATTGCTTTTCATGGCTCCGGTGGGATGGCAGTTTATCCAATGGCTGGATCCCGTGCACGGTTCAGCCCAGGTCGCCTTTCCAAAGCCCTGCCCAGTTTTTTTGAAATAATCTTGACAACATGCAGTGTTCGCAGAAAATACAAAAAAAGGAAAAGTCATAAAAACTTAGGGATATTTTACTTGTGGGTGAGATTTGTGGAAAATTGTAAATGTTTATGCCACAGTGATATTATAGCATACAATGAAAGTAGGGTATCTATTTAGAACCATAAAAAAATAATTAATTTAAGGAACTTACACATCAAATATTCTTATTTATTGTGACTAGAGTAGTAATCTTTCGATTCCCTGCTAGAAATACGCCTCATAAAACGAATAATAATACATTGAATCTATTGTATAAAGCACATTTTTGGATGCTCAAAATGGTTTAGAATTGAATGCATTGGCCATTCAGTGGCAGTGGTAACTACTTCTCTAGCCACAGTTGCCCTGGGGCAGACTGTCAGATCAAAAGTCACCTTAATGCATTTATTTAGGTTAGGTCAGTGAAATGTCATACTTAAACACAGAACAAAAGAATAAATTTTACATTTACATTACATTTTACATTTACATTGTATTTTGTTTCATTGTGTGCCTACTTTGTAAAACCATGCTTTCTCTGATTGAAAAAGTGGGCTGAAAACCATGTAAAAGTCATCCTTGTTTTGACATGTTGGGGGGGCAGTGGGGTGTACGCTGAAGCTGTGCGAGCTGGGGCCTCTGTTTTGCATAGTCATTAGATTGGGGAGGGGTGGTAGCGATGGAGGGGGCCATCTGGGAGAGAATGTGGGGTTTTTTGATGCAGATAAAATAAGGGGATGAGTGCTATGATGACAGTGGGCTCAGGGGCTGTCTGTGTAGCAACAAGCCATTTCCTGCCCCCCCCCACCCCCTCGCCTCATCTGCTTCCCACCCTGTCTGCTCTTCACCGCGCGCCACTGGTTTTACTGTAAGGGTGGGCGATATGGTAAGAATTTAATATCACGATTTTTATGAAGCCAAAGTAACAATTTGGATTTTATTGTGATTTTTGTTGACTTTGAAGACTACTGCTCCATAAAACATTTTACTACACATAATATTTAACTCTATTTATTTTCCCTTTTTATTAATATGAACACTGGCACTGTTACAGTAAAAATGGCAGTACAGAGCAGGGCAGAAATGAATGCGCTGTATCACAATTCTACAATCTTCATAACTTCAGATCACAATTTAAATTATTTATCCCCATATTGCCCACCCCTATTTCATTGCAATTCTTGTCAGCACAGTGTATCCTATTACCTTTTCTTATCCTTTGACTTTATTCACCCATAGCACCCAACAGCCACCCAGGTCTATTTTGGTTAGGTTAATTCTGTACACATCTGCCACATCTGTCTTACTTCACTCTTTTTAGGCCTATGTACAACCCTACCTTACTACCTGCTTTTCACCCTGTATCCTCTACACCAGTGATTCTTAAACACCGGGTCGGGATCCAAAATTGGGTTGCCAAAGATTTATGTTGAGTCACTAAAATGTTTTCAGTTCAAGAAAAATCGGTGTTCGTATGTTCATAGGCAGACTATCATAGAAACAAAATTATAAAAAATGTAACCAAATTTTAAAGTTAGATTTCGATTATTATGGTCCAAACAAAATATGGGTCCCCCCAAAGTTGTTAGAACTACTGGGTTCCAGCTAGCATGGCATTTCTATGTGGAGTTTGCATGTTTACCACTCTGTCTATCTTCTCTATCAACCTAAAATGTACTTCCAACTAGTAAAATCCTATATGATTGCCCGCTATTCATGACAGGTTGTTTAATAAGCGATGGTCCAAAGATCTTTATAAAGTTTACCTTCTCTGCAACCTTCCAATGACTAGGTTCTACAGCACCCCTATGCAATCCCTATTTACACCTTCTCCCTATAGTACCCTTCCATAGTACCCCTCCTAAAACCCATCTCACCCCTCCTCGTCCCAAGTCCCATTAGTCCACTCTCCCAGCCCTCCTCAAACCTGGGCGCCTCTGTACCCCTCCTAAGCCCCGGGGCAGACACTCTCTACTGAAGGGTGTAGGCGGGGGCAGATGATAGAGTGTGCTTCAACGGGGGAGGGGCAGACGAAGCAGAGGTGATGGAGGCTGCCTGGCGCCGAGCTAGGCTAAACACACTATACTATCAAGCAATCTGCCTTACAAATAAATATGCTAATTATGATACCAAAATGTTAGCGTTCATTTATGAATTAGTGTATCATCTTTCATCCTATGTTGAAAATATTTCCAACATTCAGTCTGCGTTACTACACAGAAGGAAATGACACTTTGGGAAACTGGTTGGTGGTTAATGTAGCATGCAATAGCCCAGACTGTCCCTATTTGTGTTTGTTGGTCTGTTTATAGACGCAGCAATTGCACTGTATTGTTGACTTAGCAAACAACACATCCAAATCTTGGCATTCACTTTTTTGTTGACTGGTCACTATGTCAAGTATTCTGCAAATGTAATGATTCTGCTTGTAATTAGTAATAGACAGTTAAGTCCCAAAATCTGCTTCTATAATGACTAGACAAAGCGGCTAGTTGCATTTTAGCATTTTAGCCAAAATGCACATCTACCCACAGTTTGGCTAGTAATGATGCAAAGTATAAAATTTGCAAAAGTTCTACAAAACAAAGAAATGGTACTAAAAAAGTTGTACATATTATTAACAAAAAAAAAAACTCCTATTATCAAAGCAACACAAGGTAACTTTTTTGCATTTGTAACCGCTACAAAGGTGTTTTGTCTGGTTTAAACTTTCCTTTATTGAGTCCTGGTTTAGACCCAATTTTAGACCAAATTTAGACCTGGTTTAGTCCTGCTTTTTGTAGTTTAGCTTTGTTAGAGAAATGATTTAGACCCAATTTAGTCCTGGTTTTGACCTTGTTAGCATCTGGTTCTAGTTCTAGATGTAGTCTTGGTTTAGTCTCAATTTTGATCACGATATAGTCAGTATCTGTCATTACATAAAATCTAATAGAATGTATAGGCATCACATGTTTTTCCAATATTGTCGAGCCCTAATGCCGTATTTAAAAATGGTTTTCAATGGAATTCAATACAAAACCACAGTAATTGATATTTGCCTTAGTATATTGTCTATAGCTTCTTCACAGCATTCTTGGTGGAATTCCAGAAGGCACAGAGGAATAGAGCTTTGGTGGATAATTCCATTACCTAGGTCAAAGGTGGCAGGCAGATTAGCTTCGGACTTGCAGTGAACACCCCCCACACAAAATCATCTAAGGTAGCTGCATCTTATTAAGACAAGTATGTCCACAAAACGCAGGATGAAAGAGGGACACCACCTTAAGGTCACATCTGCCCTGGGACGTCCTATTGTTGGGGTTTTGAGGATAGTGTCCAAAGGATAAGGCAGCAATGTGTGCAGTGTGCTGAGTCTGCACCAGGGCTCGTGTTGATTTAAGGTAATGGCTTCCACTTGTGTAGAGGGCTCTGTCACCTCTGCTTACTGCTACCAGATATACCAAGGATCAGCTCCGTCTCAAGCGCTTGGAGAATGTCAGACGTATTGGTTTTTACAGAATTTTATGATGGAAGTTGTATTTTAGAAAGAAATAGTGAGCAATGAATGTATGTCCCGCTGTCTGACTTTTTGATTTTTTTTTTTGATTTGATAGGTTAGTAGTGAGACAGGAAATCAGAAAAGAGCGGGGACATTCGGCAAACTGCTATGAGCTGGAATGTGGCCATGCGCTCTACTGACAGAGCTAAACTGCAGCCCACAAGGAAAATGACTTTACCCCAGTCTTTAGCAGTTAGATTGCTGAATTTTGGGAGTTAGGCTTAACTTTGTTTTAACAGCATTTAAAAACAAATTTGGGTCAATTTCTGTCTGTTCCATACAACTGTTGTATTCCAAGATATTTTCCTCATCTTGCCTAATGTTGTGTGATTGTGGTAGTTTAATGGATTGTGGTCATAGAGGCCATATCTTGTTGGTCTGCCCCAGGACAGCTGTGGCTACAGAGGTTGCTTACCAATACAAGTTTGTGAATGCAATTTCTCGTGGCACAGGGAGACTTTTTGGTAAACCCTCAAATCATTTTAGATTTAGAACATTGTAGACTATATTATGCAAATTGTCGCCATAAAAAGTGGTGTAGCAAACTTTGTAAAAATCAATTCTTGTCATTCCCGCTTATATCCACAACTATACACGCTTATATAGCTTAACCCTCATTCTAGTCACAGCCCGCCTCAATTCTCTTATTGTTTCAACAAACACACACTCCAGGTCCGAAGGTCACTGGCTCAGATCTGGTTTCTGAACTCTTGCATAATGTGTGCTAAGGGTTAGTGATAGTTTAAAAGGCAGGGATGATAGAAAACTGGGTCAAATGTAAGCATACGATATTTCTGCACCCATATATTTGTCCTGAAGTAGATGACAGAAGTCAGTTTGTAATTGTTGCAGGCTCTTTGAAGACTGCGCTCCTCTCCCCTTTGTTTCGCCCAGGCTTGTTTATTTGTGACTCTTTTATGATGTGGTGTTGACTTGAATTGTGTCTGCTGAAGCATTCATGTCTCCCAACCTTTAGTAAACCAGTTATTATCTTGTATCAGCTGACTTTAGAGACTGTAATGCAGCAAAACACATTTTAGTAACTAATTTGTAACGAGTTTTGTTTTATCATTTGCAGCATAGATTGTGCACTAAGTTAGTTGTTATATCCCTGCCCATTTTATACCATGCATGTATCTTTGAATATTTGTCTAATTTTTCCTTTTGTGTAATTTTTGCGGTTTGCTTGATGTTGGTCATAGATGGTTTGACTGCCACATCTCGTAAGTCTGCCCCAGGATAGCTGTGGCTACGGCGGTTGCTTACCACCACCAGCGATTGTAAAAAGACTGAACAGAATACACTGACATAGAAAAGTGCTATTTAAACCCAAACTATATATTTTTTAAGTATACTACAGTAATTACTTTGTTTTGTCCTCTGGTTAGAGCTTGTTCTGAATACTGAGACAGAGTGACCTTCCAGAGACCCACATCGATCCACGTGTTTGCTTAACAGTAATGCATTTAGCAATTATGTTTAAAAGGAGGAGGCAGCCCAGAGGATGTTTTGTGGATCTCAACCCTTATCTGACCTGGGCTGGGTTGAATAGGGCTTGTTTAGTGCTCCTTTGAAGGTCTCGTGTCTCAAGAGGTCAAGGGTCTAGGAGAGTGGACTAAACTCTGTAAAAATAACTAACCCTAATTAAACTATGGGTTGACCTGACAGATTTATTGCATATTGTAAGGTCAATGCTGAGTGAAAGTGCAAATCAAGCATTTTAATGGTCCATTCAGTCCACGGAAGATGGAATCTCTAAGCACCAAGATGTAAAAATCTGTTGAAATGACCTCCAGTGCAGAATTATAACGCGGAAAGTTGGATGAAAAACTCCCTAATGAAAAATAGTTTTAGCATGTTTTTTTTTTATACTTGTGTATGTTCTATGAGCCATTCACTACTAACCAACTATTTGTTAGCATGCAACTGTGGAGCTTTTAATGATCTGCAGTTACAAAATGTGCTAAAATGCTCTGTTGTTGCTAATCCTGCTAACGGCTAACTGTTTATTTGTTTCTAACTTGAGAATTGGAATACACTAACCCAAGGCCCATTCTAAAAACTTGCAGTGGGGCCCCATATTAGCTAGCTTTGCCACTGCTTGCTTCACTTTTCACACCAAGCCTCTGAGAAGACCATTTGTAGCTAGTCCCGGGCTTAGCTTGTTTGTGTTGACTTGGCTGACAAACTTTGTAACCTTGTAACCTTTTTACCTTGATACGCCACTGCTCGCTTCATATTTCACACCATTGGCAGACCATTTGCAGCTCTCACCTTACCCTCATGTTGTTTCTTGGTGTTTGTATTGACTTGGCTTGGTGTGCTTGGGGTAGTAGCAGTGTTAGGATATATGACCACGTGTTTAGGGGCAGTGGGTGCACCCTGACCTGTGTGAATGCCCCCAAGCAGCAACCCGATCCTGCCCCTGTCTACCACCCACCACCCTTTTCTGTCTCCTCTGGCCACTCCGCACCTCTGTATAGACCCACAGCTGTGCAACCGTGTCACCCCCACGCCCAGACAAGACTCCTATCAAGTTTCTGTCATTGACTTTGTGCAATGACTCTCCTCACATGTCCCAGGATACTGCAGCCAGCACACGTACAGGAGGTATGGTGTGTACATAGACAGGTGTTTTCAATGGCTGGTCATAGAGGATATAATGGGTGTCAAATAACTATGTAAATAGTAAGGGCTATGTCTGTAGGCAGTGTGGTTTTACAAAAGGTTTTAGAATTAGGCAGTTTGTTGTGTGTGAAGTGAAAATGGTTTATTTACTATAGCTAAGTGTGCTGTCTAGTTAGTACAATAGTCAATGGTCGGGACAGATGACAGTGGATAAGTGACTAGCAAGAAGGACTGATTAAATTGAGCTAAAATACAAAGTTTCCATTACTTGGTACAAGAAGTACATTTAAATAAATCTACTGTCTTATTTAGGATGTATAAAAAATATACTATTGGGGAAATCACCCGGCTCACAAAGCAAGTTGGTTGCCACAAATTCAAAGGCCAAGAGTAGTTCTTAAAACAATTCATTGCCCTGGGCCATGGTTTAGCTCAGTTGGTAGAGCGTGCAGCCCATATACAGAGCCTACAATGCTCCCACCAACATTGTGAGTTCGAATCCGGCTCGAGTTTGCCAAATGTGACTCTACGCTCTTCCTCTTCCTGACGGATCTACTGTCCTGTCAAATAAGGCCAAAAAGGGCCAAAAAATGTATTAAAAAACAAACTACACTGCTCCTCCTGTAGCTCTTTGCCTTCTGAATACTGCCTATCACCCCCAACAGATTAGATAGAACTGACTGACTGTCAACAATGTTCTTGGAAGTGCTGTACATTAGAAACTGTTATAACACCAAGTCTATTAAAACTGTTTACAATTGGACTAAGATAAATTTCACCTCCTTAACAGCGGGTAAACAAGCTAAATATTTTCAGTTCAAACTAGGTCCAGACTGTCCTTAGGTCTTGGTGTGTGTTTCCAGATGGTGTGTGTACATTAGTGTAAACACAGCTGTGTGTCCCTGGTGGTCGCTCAATGAACAGCAGTCAGCAGAGTAATAGGAATAGAACATTAATACGCATACATACAGTATTAGGGAAGCTTTTGAGCCACAAGCGTACTGCTGGTCTGTCATGCTTTTAGTGACAGACAAAAGTAACCAATAAAGGTAAAATGTGTTGGGATATCTTCTAAACTTCAATTTGTCTTTGTGTTTTGCCACAAGCTTTTAAAAATAGTGGTAGTCTGCTGTAAATTGTAACATACGCTGGTGGCACACAAGCTTATGAATGGTACTCTTGGAGTCGTTAGAAGTTTTCTTGAATGAATTTGATGCATTTTATACTTATGTTTTAGACCTAATTTATACTTGGTTTAAACC
>JAVQKG010003354.1:0-14972 GCA_036025885.1 Hypseleotris bucephala
ACACGCATTTTGAGCTTTTCCACTAGGCAACCGGTACCAGAACCAGATACTTTTTTAGTATCTGCTCAGCCCTGGTTCGAAGCGAGCCGAGCTGATACTAAAATGTGACGTCAACGCGCAGACTGGTCAATAGTATTTCGTCTCGCTGTCTGCGGCACCGCGGCACCGCTGCCTCCCGCTCCGCCAATAAGTTGATATTTTATGTTAAAGGCTTGTTTATGTCGCGTACGCGTGAAGTCACCGCGGCGCCGTGCGTATGTCGCCAGGCAACAATAAAGTGGTACTAAAATAATGGAAAACAAACCAAACCGAGTAGAACCGAGCCGAGTCGTGTAGAGTCGAGTAGAGTAGAGCCAGTGGAAAAGTGCCATTAATGGACATATGCAAATTATCAAGGTTGAAAAAAAGAATGCCTCAATAGCTCCCCATGTTTTGGAATCCTATGGGACTCTGGATACACGTGCTTTGTCAGAGAGCAATGAAACATGGCACAGTGATTCTCCACATCGTGCTGAACATAAAATATTATTATGGCCCCACTCTACGACAAACAGGAAGACGGCCATATTTGATTGAAATTGGGAAGTCAGGTATATTTGACAGCCTCTAACTTACACATACTTTGCCTGATTACGCTGAAACTTGAAACACTGCTTTACCCCCTACGCCTGAACATATTGGACCAGTATGATGCAGCTTACCTCAACAGCGCCACTTATGGACTGAATGAAACATGTTATTTTAGGGAAATTTACAAAACTTGGCAAAAGCATCCTTCACAAACATCCAGACAAATCACAAAAGTCAAATAGACCCTTCCCATATTTGTGATTATAGTTTGGGGGTGGGGCCTTTTAATTGCTTATTAACAATATTAAAACCCTTAGACAATACTGATTAAAGTAGCAGTTAGTGGCAAAACATTGAATTAGCTGTCCTGGCGTAGGTATGCACTCTCCGAGTGAATCGGGGCAATGTGTGCAGGTCTTTAGATAGTGTTTCTGGCCTTTAGGGTCACAACATCAAAGTTGAAAGAGTGCGGCGACATGGGCTTCAGGATCATAAAAAAAAAAAAAAACTCCTGTTAAACTATACCGCCCTTGCAGTCTGTTGAAAGTTATTGTTCCTCTTATGAGAAGGTAAGGAAGTGGAATAGTTAGAATATTCTATATAAAACAGATGATAGAGCCTTTATCTCGGGCCCCTGGAGATGAAATCACATTCGAACAAATGGGTCATTATTTAAGTCTTCATGTCAACTTCAAAGACATGTCAGGACTGGACAGAATGTTTACTTGTCTTCTGAGGTTTTCTTCCAGATCACTCAAAGACAATAGCAGGAAGGGAATGTTTGCAATATCACTAAAGCAAAAAGACTGTTTCATGGTTGACAGGTGAATTTCATAAGTGGCCCTTGATCCTGGTGCCCTGCTGTTATACGGCCTATCTGACTATACTTAATTAAATTAATAAAGCAAAGCATCTGTATAGAAAAGATCAAACATTCAAACCTGGGGACCAGTAAGCAGGTCTGTTATCCACTTGTTAAAATGATTAATATGAGTTTGCTTTATGGTTACAAAAAAAGATCAATATTTAGGTGAAGCTTAGGTCATATTAAGTTCAGCTTTTTCATTTTGATTAAAACAATGAGAAAAACAAATGTAAGGGAAAGGGAAAATGAGCACTGGGAGCTAAGACCAACAGACCCTGGTTATTCTTAAGAGCTCCGATGAAAAGTGTGTGTGACAGAGCTAGCAACTGCCACATGACTCGGGAGACACTTTAAAAGCCCAGACAAAGATGGTGGAACGGCTGCACTGGGGTCCAGTGCACAGCAACAGTCATTAAAACTGACACTGACAGATGCTTAGTGTAATAATATCTCAGGTATTGAAAATTACAGCTATCTGTGATTTATTTAGTAACCACTCCTATTAACAGTTGCAAGGCAGGTGTTTTTCAAGAAGGCCTAAATTATATTTTGTCTTGAGCTATACAAATGTTTTAGTGTTGTCTTGTCACTGTGCATACTATTAAGTTTATTGCTGCTTTCTTTTATAAAACACATGAGTCAGCGTATGTTTATTTAATGAAGCACGTGTGAAAGTTACGTGAAAACTTAAAGCACCTCTTCCGAGTCTGACCTTACTGTGCTTTTCGCGGGTCCACCTCGTCCTGTCCCGACATTTAAAAACATTATCCTAAATCCTAAACGTGTGACAGAAACAAGTGTGTCTTTTTATTCTCGTCTTTTAGTCTTTTTAACCGAAGCCTACAGAGAGCTGCGCTAAAGACTGGACATGTCATCTCATGACTTGACATCTCAACACGTGCATATGCACAGCGCTAGGAGGCTACTAATAGGAATTGTATGTATCACAACAAGTCTTGTGAAAATAACCCAAAACAAATAAAGGACAGTCAGAAATTATGATAAATACAGCCTTTCAATAAAAACGTACGTACTTGACCAATTAAGATTTTTATAAGGTATTATTTTAATTTATTTATAATAGACTATGGGTATATTGTGATATATATCGTTATTGTGTTATAAAATAGTCCATATTGTCTTATGATTTTTTCCATATCGCCCAACACTATGTTAGCCTGCTCTCTTAGTGAGGATGTCTAAAAAGGCACGCTAACACACAGAGTCTTGAGTCCTGTGGTACATTACACTAGCTTAGCCAGTCTCCAGGAGTCACTGTATTTTTACAAAGCCCAATAAAGCTGAGCTTGACCACCCACCACCACAGCTGTGTCCTCCTGCAACACAATGGACTCAGGAGTAATTGAGAGGAGCTGAATAAACTATAACATACTTAAACATACAGTACATGCCTCTATTGGTTTGACACAAAAGAGACACAGTGACCTTGTGCCCTTGGCATCTATTAGCCTACTTTTAATGAGGCTGCCTGTGGAGAAAACTGCCACTTGAACTAAATGGAGAATGCAAATAGGGCCAATACACGACTTTTTAAAGACTATTAGACACAGTGACGGAATTTTTGCCTTTCTCTGCCATTTATCCATAGACCATAAAAGATGTCATGTGAGCCTAACACCTGCTAGGAGACCCTCTCAGTACAATACAATGTACACAGTAATGCTTGATAAACCAGACATGAAAGAATTTAGGGCTACTATTAAAAGAGCCGAACAGGAAGAAAGGCAGGGTTGTCAGTGGATTATTAAAGCAAGAACCAGGAGTCAGCACAATGGATTTCCTATTACTTCATCTTTTCAAAAGTCCCTTCTTTAAAACTATTATCTTTTATAACTGGTGCCTATACCTGAACATTCAGCTGATGACAGCTCTCTGTAGCCCCAGGCCTATAGTTGCTTTCCCAAATAAAAAGGGTGACTTTTGAAAAATGTATCTTTATTATCTCTCCATGTTTATTAATTACATATTTTTGCATTTTCACATGGCGCGAGCTGCTGGCACACTAAGTACATCCTGTAGCACTCTGAACTATGATTAGAGGAAAAGAAAAGGGGTAATTTTTTTATGGGAGTAGAAGAATGTGTGAGATTTACTCCTGCTGTCACTCCACTGTCACAGGAGGTTCATCTTTTGGTTTCAGGCCACCCGCTGAGAAGACGATTGGCTTAAATGAAAGCAGATTGCGAGTTTAAGAAACTAGTTTTTACGCAAATGGACGCAAAGCGAGTGGGCGTGTTGATTACAAAGTCTGTCACATCCAGTTTTCAGTGTTTCTCGGCCATGGAGAAGAGTGGAATGGTGTTGACGGAAGAAACATCTTGATTAAGGAAAGTAGGTGCTGCTGAGATAAAGATGGTCTAATTTGATTGAAATGTACAGCGAAATTAAACAAAGAAGCAGAAGAGTGCGCACTGCAGGCCGAACTGTTTAAGTCATTTCAAAGCACCAAAGTAAACATGTAATTGGTCCCAGCATTTCCAGTGTCTGTCTGTGAATCCATGTATTTCATGTTTGCTTATTCTGGACCCTACATATTGATAGACAAACTGCATACAGAGCGGTCACAGAGTCCTACAGAGTGGTAATTTATTATGTCATGTTAAGTTATGCTGCTGCTGGCTGAGTAATTAAAAATGGCGTTCTGCTTCCCATGGCGTGTCTCCCCCACTCACATACCTCTTATAGAAAAATGGGAGTCATCTTTCGTTTCCTCAAAGTAGATTATGATAAAATGTTGTTTGGTATTCTTTTAGATAAATGATCAGGGTGTGAATAGACATTAAAGTTACATGTCCACTAATAACTAATTCATCTAACCCGAACTGTCCAAACTGAGTTCAGTGAATGACTTCTGGAAGTGTTCCTGATTCCATTCATTACAGAATTATGCCTGTTTGTAATGTATGATTGCATCATTTCAAAATTATCCAATATCTCGGTCACATTACCCTTTCTCTTTGCAAAATTCAAGTTTTTTTTATGTTGTTGCCCCTGTTTTAAACTTTTTTGAGAGAGTTGCTGTTATCAAATTCAAAATGAGCGATAATTTTTTTTGTGTATATCTCTCAACACCTCATTAAATTGTGAATCAGATATGGATTCATTTTTCTTCACGCTACTTTATGTTACAACTTTTTTTGGTCATCTGTACTCCACAGACTTAATTCTTCTTAATTTAGTTTAAGGTGACATTGTGATTTTACATCCCGTTTTTAAAAAGATTTGTGACAATGCCTGTTAGATAATATAAAAAAGTACCCCCCAAGCTCACTCCAGCAGACCCTCCTCCCTCCCATCTCCTCCCATCTCCTCTCTTATCCTCCCGGCCCCAGTGTAATAATATATTTGATTTTACTGGACTTCTCGAGGAGGAATTCCACATGTTTGGTGAACCAGAGTCTCTCCAGTGCGATTTCAAACTCAGTGGACAGCGGCCATTAATCACAGTGCTGTGACGGAGCTGGTGTGTGCTCATATGTTTGTGTGTGTGTTTTGGAAGTGCCTCTGTTCTTCTTTTCATGCACAGTCATTGCCAAACAAATCCTATCAGTTCAAGAGAAAGCGATATTAGGATTGCCAGTAGTGTGCAGAAGATAATGGCCAGTGTTGGTTGTTCTTCCTCTCTTGGTTAATTATTTCTAAATTCTTAGATATGTGTTCTGGCAAGAAGTTTTCTCATTGCAAGTGGTTGACAATAAGCATAAACAAGTAGCTTTGATAACGTCCTTTTTGCCAAGCTCTGCAGAAAATGCAAAAGTTATGTCCATCTGTTAGTGCTTTGAATTGTTAGGGTCCCATTGTAATGCAAGTTTGGGGAATTTGTCCAGTAGAGGTTTTTACAACGAGCGCTGGTTCAAAAAATCTGTCTCAGTTGCTCAACTTGAGTACAGTTTGAGCAACTTGGACAAAGGTTTTGGCCAACAGCGCTACAGTATTGTGATTCCAAGTGGCAGCAGTGCCCTGTGAATTGTCGATTTTGCAGGAAGTGTGTTGCCGCAATGTCTTATCGCCTCAGGCACCTATAGGTCATGTAAGAGAGGATAATGAGACCAAAATCTACTCTCACCCAGGATTAAAGGAAAACCGTGACCTAATCCCCGGGGGGCGTACACACAGGAAGGATGTATGGCGGATGTACAGTTTCACCACTCGCAAACGCACAATTTCAAAGCGTCCATGTTATAACAGAAGCGTGCGGCTTACGGGATTGGTCATACTTTGGTCACACACCATTTACCTTGTTCCACTTGCATTTTTAGGGATGTGTTTGTGTTTAACAGTGCTTTGTGAAAGAAATGGAGCAAGGTAGTTTTTTTTTCAACTTGAAATATGCAATTGTTTCACAGTAGCATGGTTTGAAGTATTAGTAGAAATAGGATAAGATGAACATTGTATAAAGTTAAAAACTTCATACCTTATGCACTTACCAGCTACTATTTTATGTGTGATATTCTGCTGCTGCCCATTTTTTTCAGTCCAAGCTATACTCAAATGCTTGTTCAATAGAACCGCTCTCTGGATATTTTCTCTTTTTGGGAGCATTTTCTGTAAACTCTAAAATTTGTATCTGTTGTTTGTGAAATACTCAATTCTTATTACCTCTTAATTCTGATGCTCAATTGGAACTTCATTGTACCTTATATGGTGGTTAACATTTCCAGAGTGAGGCAGCCTATAGCCTGTATTCCTTAGCTGTTATCTGTTTAGTCATCAAATTCCATAAAGGTGATCAGCAACTTTTAAATAAATCATAGGAAGGAAAATGTGCGCAGCCTTTTTAAAGTGTTGCCATAGTGTTTTCCTATTGTAAACTAACTCAACACCTAGGGTTATCCTTTCCTAAGATCTCCCCCCATAGTTCTGACCAAGATATCTGACTGGCACTGCTGGGATTTCCCCTTCATACCAATGGGACAGAATCTCTTTGTTCCTACTCTGAGGTTAATGGACACTGCTCACGGCTTTGGTTCCTGTTTGATATTTTAGTTTAACATGATATGGAGGCTGCATCTAGGTGGAATCATAAAGATGCTTTCTTTAGGCTTCTGTAGTGTTACTTACTATAAACGCTGCTGGCTACAAGTGGTCAACCACAATAATGTATTTATTAACTATTGCTCAGCTTTAGAGCAACAGCTGCCAAAACCTGCCATCAAAGTAAACTAGTCAGATACACCTCTTACTTATACCTCAGCACTAGAAATTTCACATAGAAGAGATTTGACATGTTATCATATATAACATTGTTACAGACTAGAACATGTCTATTTCTGTTGGCCTGTGTATTTTATTCCCCACATTGCATAGCTACAGACAAAATACAGGTAAATAATTGGTTTTCATGTAACCAGTTTATCTCATTCTGACGTCTCTTTACAGATTCCCATTGTACCCGAGGGGAGAGAGGTTTCATTTCGAATATGGCGTCTACTTGCTGAACAAGAACATTGCTCAGGTAATAAATCTGCACACGTCAAATATATTTTAAAGCCTCCTAAAACATGCATGTGTCTTTTTTGACCGTGAAAAATATGTGACTAAAGGAAGTAAAGCATTTGTAAGTCAGAGCCTACAAATCCCTGCTGGTATGAGAAAAAGTAGTGTCACACTTGGCACTCAGTTAATGCTTGGAGGCAGATTCTCTTTCTCTTTCTTTGGCTCACGCCTCACGGGAGGGTTGAACTGCTGACCTATCCGTGCTTATTAAAGTACACCTAATGTGTTGACCCTAGTGTGACTCCCTCCACTCATCCCAAGACATTTAGCTTCAACTTTTAAAGATTTGCATTCCATTCTCTATTCTTAATCCAGAAAGGAAAGTAGGGCCTCTTCTCTTCTGGATAAGACTTGGCAATTAGCACTAGCAGGTGGCTGACTTCAATTTGGGAGGTTTTACTTTTAATACCAGACTACATGCTGGCTAATTGTTAGTCTGACAGCTTCTTATAAATGTGGCAAAACAATAAAAAAAAAAATAAAAAAAAATAATACTGGGATTTATATTTACTGAATGCTAAAATTGCT
This sequence comes from Hypseleotris bucephala, assembly GCA_036025885.1. NCBI lineage: Eukaryota > Metazoa > Chordata > Actinopteri > Gobiiformes > Eleotridae > Hypseleotris > Hypseleotris bucephala. Next base: position 7,481 of record JAVQKG010003354.1, read on the forward strand.
TATGTTCAGCTGATATCCATTAAGCATATGGTAATATGTATATTTTTTGTTCATAATGTATAAAAAAAAAGATATCCCTGTCCGTGGCAACAGGAAATTACTTTCTTCTGTTGAACATTTGGTAAGCATCACACGGTGAATGCATATGCCTACCTATAAACTTACATAATCCCCACCCATTGTCATTTTATCAAAGGCTCACATTATGATCTAAGCCTTCTGAGATTTCTGTTTCATAGAGTCTGAACCACATGCTATCAGAAGTTCAGCTCTGCACAGACACTCTGCTGAAAGTTTAATTTGACCTCTGATAGAAGACAGATGCAAGTGCCTTAAAGAGAAAAGCAATTTATTGTACTTTAAACTTTTAGCCATCAATTTTGTCAGTAATATATGTTGAGAATTTTTTGCAGTGTGGAAACAAGTTAAGGCATAATCAGGTAGATGCAACATAATAAAATCTGAATAAATAGCTAATTAAAATGCTGTGTCCGTACATCAAAGGGGTTGGGAAGATTAAAATGAAATCCAGACAGTAAGAGTCGGCAGGATGTTTTCACCTGTGTCTATCAAAGCGCTTGAGAGAGATCTAAAACCAGCTGTAAGTCATCAGCTCAAACACAGGTGGGCACATGATAACGTAGTAAGAACAATCTGAGGACTGATAAATTACTGAGAAGTGAACATACAGCAGATTATTGAACATTATAACGCCAGTGTAATCTCAAAATGCTGACTGCCAATCAGAAAGAACACACGGCACAAAGAGTTGAACTGTAGCAGACCTTTTGTACAGCCGTCTCCAAGGTCGTCTAAGACATTCTTTATTTTACCAAAGCCAAGTTGCTCATCTTTTTGGTGTTCTTTTCGGGTGAAATTTTAGCTTGTATTCAAAGCGTTGTCTTATTCATTCCATGTGTGGCTAAATCCATCCCTGTTAAGGATGAGTTATCAAGTTTACTTGAAAACATCAAAACAATACAACCGGAATAGCCCATTTCCATATGATAGTGATAGTGAAGCATTGTTTGAAGAACTGCAAAAGTGGTAAACATGTCACAGTTAATAAAAAGAAACCCACCGCAAATAGAGCTTCCTCAACCTTGTTTGTCTGATTCCTACACACCGCACTACATTGTGTACTCCTGCATGGCATCGTTCAGTTTCTTAAATTTCACATCACACATGCTTGCATTTTGAGAATAAAACAACGTGTAGTACAAAAGCACAAGTGCTCTTTCATCTTTCTTGTGAAATCTAAGTATCGTTTGTCTTATTTTATTGGTCTAGATGCTTCTCCCTGTAATTTGATTGGTCAATTATTTCAAGTGAATAGTAAATTATTAACCATTGTCTGTTAGAGTCACTAATATAACTAGATATTTCTATTCTAGTTGACCATCCTTATTGTGTTTGTGGTTTTGAATATTTGTCTTTGTCCGCTTGAGCCAGGTTGTGCTCGCAGTAGTGCTAGTCTGGTGTCTGCTGGGGTGATAGAAAGCAGAGATCTAGTTTCACAGCTGACCTGCCTGACTGGCTGATTGGCCGCTGCGCTAACAGGAACCTGGGTGGGAGACATTAGCTGTCCATCTCTTATTAAATTGTCCTGCGAGGCAGTGTTTGAAAGTGATACAGGGAAACTGGCGAGAGATCAGGACCGCGACGGCTCGACTTCACTTTGATGTGGAGGGGGAAAGTTTTCTTTAATTTGGCCCTTTGTCATGAGGCCAGTGAGACATGGGGAGTGTATTTGGAGCATTCGAGATGTCCGGTGGTAACACATTACCCAAGTTGTGCTTTGGCTCTATGGACAAAGAGATGCAAAACAATATTTTACCCAGTTTTGTTCAGATCTGTTGGTAATACACTTCAGTGCCTAAGAGGAAAAAAAGCATGGCCATTTTTGTATCAGGAAAAATATAACTTAATAACTGAAAAGGTGGTATTTCAATTAATAATTTGCATGTTGCATTGGCAGTATTAAAGTGGCAGACATTTCTACTCCATCCACAGGGGGGCACAAAGACTAAACATGTATGCCAGCTTTCCTAAAGACAAACCTGTCAGTGTTAATGTTGCAGATATATCTTTAGTCTGGATGGTTGCACTGCATTGACACACTACCTGTGTTAGCCCATGGCCATGTTGTTGTGAAACAGGCATGTGGGGTTGATTAAAGCTGATTCTACAAAACCACATTAAGACAGGAGTACAACATTTAGCTGTGAGCCACAAAACTGGGTGTATCATATTTAGTGAGCCTCAGGCACAGAAAACTGTGTATTGGGTATTAATGGTCACAAATCTGTTACAGCACAGCCAGGTCAGCCCTGAGTTCACTTTTATTTGTCTGTGTTGCCTCAATGTTGGCTTTAGTGCCCTACCTTCCAAATCCCTAAGCCGTTTCCCAGTGATGTGCAGGCAGTGTGCCACAGTGGTGGTCTGCTGCAGACGTCAGAGAGCTCGCTGCCATGCAGACTGGTGACTGTGGCTCTATAAAACATGCCTATGATTCACTGGGGAACCTTCTATGTTTAGTGGTATTTGATGGTGGCAATAGGCGGAACAGGAGCTGGTAGGCTGGAGGGGTTCCTGCTTAAACAGAGTGTGAGGTGAAAAAGAGTTGAAAGCCTTCATCTTGCTTCCTTTGAGCCAAGCTAATGAAGTCAATCTAAAAAGAAACATTCTTGTGTTTTAGACTTTCATTTTTTAATTGTGCATTGATACAAAACATATGTCACAACTAAAGTCTTTCAAAAAGGCAACACACTCCACTTCTCTCGCCTAACCTCATAGTGACTTGTCAGGATTGTAAACATTCCCAGTGGAAACTATCTCCAGCTATGACCTTATTTCCTTTATTTCTGAAGGTGTTTGTTGGAGATGATAAAGCACTTTATACTTGATTCTTTACTGACCTTCTTCTGAAACAATGAGAGTACAACATTGGCCGAGTGTTTCCACATTGTGCGCACAGCTTCATGTTTATTATTTGTCAGTCTCCAGGCCTGTGGATCACACGTCACTGTATACATTGAGTGAACAGAAATATATTGTTCAATCAGTAGATGGTTCTTTTCCATGCCTTGTAGTTTTTCCTCTATATTTGGGAAATTTAGTCTATTTCTTAGTATTCACTTTTAGCAGCAACTATTTTGTGACAATCCAGTCCAAATAGGGATTGTGGGGCATTTTTAGTAGACTACAACAACTACAGTCATTCTTCTGTCTGCTTGCCTCTTGAGTAAGCTTCATCTCTACAAACAGACTGCTCAGTGTTCAGAAATTGTAACACGGCCCACTGTATGCTGTTTGTTTACCTGAACCATGGCTCTACGGGCTCTGCCACCATCTACACCCAAAGACAGCCGTGGCCTGGAAGTAATCAGCCCTCTCCGCCTTCTGCCACTCATTGTCTTCATCCTTCCATAACAACCACATCCGTTTTCCATTTTCAGGCATTGATATGATAAAATCCATAATGGGCAAGACAGGCATCGAGTCACAAAATGTACAGCACTTTCACCCTTTGCAGGAAATAGGACGAACTAAATGAGGTACCTATTGAAGTTCGCTTTTGGCCTAGGTTGTAAATCTGGTTTTGGTTTGTCCCAGTAAAGAAAAGAATATTTTTTTAAACATTGGTAGTATGTGTCTACACCAGCCTCAAATTGTCAGCCATCTTTGTCTAAGTCCACATGCAGTATTAAGTAGTTCTATTATCTTGAGTGAGAACATTCTGAATAGCCTCACATCCAGTCAGACAAGCATATTAAAAGAATGCTTGATCTATGACTGGGTTAAGGCTGATGTGTGACCTTAACTGATTGTTGCTAACCTAAACATTCTTGCTTGAACTATTTCTTCAAGTGTACCCTGTCATAATAATCTTACAGGCTTGTTATCTACTTTGGCCAGTGAAATGTATATATTGGACAAACTCTATCTAATGGGACTAAGAAAGAGAGAGGTTTTTATGTAGTAATTAATAATTAATATATATAGTATGAGTATAGTATGTGTTTGTGTTAGGGGAAAATGTTCTTATTCCTATTTACATTACATTATTCTACAGTATTCCCTGCTTCCACACTTGATACAACTGCGCAAGGACACATCCAGTCGATCCCTAGTTTAACACCATGCTAGACTTCTGCGCCATCCTTTGTTATAAAAACTACAATGAAAGCATAGCCATATTAGACTTGTTCAGTGCTCCCACAATGAATTAAGAGTTTAATTGTCTCCGGGTCCCTGAATCCATGCTTGGATTCATACATTTTTGTTTAGATTCAACTGAGCATTTTTCAGTAAACTAAAATATCCCTGGTTTAAGTCCAAGTCATGGCACTTCGTTTTAACAATGCAGTATTGAGCCAATGATTGGTCTGCTCTATCTTTACTGTGTTCCAGTATAAAACATCACTTTTCGGGTGTTCTAATGTGAGGAAACTGCTTATCGGAAAATAACACCCAGTGGTTTAGTCGTTTTGTGGTTCTCTAAACTCCTTGTACAAGCTATCTATTAACCAAAGCCAGAACTTTACGTGCACCTCTTGGTCGACCATGTATTTACTTAGCTGCACAGTGTGGTCCCTGTTTTCCATCACAGCGTTTTGTTGTTGGATACAGCTTGTATGTTTGAGATGTGTTTTTTGATAAACACATTTTTCATTAGCGGCTTTATCAGAGAGGTTGCTTGGGCAGCTGTATGGCTGCAATGCCCAGAACCAAGTTCTGTTTTTGATACCAGATCTAATGGATACTGCAGAGCTCGCTAATGCACAGAAGACCAGTGTTTGTAGCTGGAGGAAGAGGAAGCTTCCACTTGCTGTCAGCCAGAAGTTGCGATTTATAATCAGGCTTCATACCATTGTCACTCTGTGGCTTCCAGTTTTGGGTGTGTGGACGTAGGCTAGCCGTCAGTGCGCTGTACGTTCTGAGCTCCAAAGCTTTTATGGGCATTCCTCTGGACAGCCACCTATGACTTTATGAAACACTTAAATTCATCTAATTGAATTTCCACATTTTGCGGTTTTGTAGTTTCAGGTTTGTCCATCACCACAAAGAGGCACCAGAGGAGGGAGCACTCCAAAATGTAAGGGTACAAGTCAATAATAGTACTTACTGTGTGTGTAGGGAGAAAACCTACAGTATATATGGAAAACGACTCAATTTTATTGCTTAAATAAACCCAGACTATTGTTCAGTGACTGGGGTTTGTCTGGGGGTGAGGGTGTGTTTTTAGCAATGACTACTGTTTTTATGTTTTAACATGGAGTAGACTTACTATATATTGTATTCATATTATTTAAAACTATGGATAGGAGGTTAGAAACTATATTGTCAATGTTTTTAGCTGACTCTAGTTCATGGCCCTCTTTTGTCACAAATTAAAGAGGCCAGCGACCCAGTGTATTTTATGTTAGCAAGTTTATAAAATTGTTTTCCTTGTTAATTCATCAAAAGCTTTTTATTGGCTTGTTTGGATCTTGGTCCGTTGTATCACTTACACAGGCCTTTACTGCTGCTCATTGACATTAAACAGCGCTTAGTATAAAACAATGCTGGCCCCATCTGGTCAGTAAAATATCCGATAGTTCCCTGATCCAGCACATGTGCTTCTTATTACGAGCCCTTCGACTCCAGCCAATCAGCAGCTTTTATTCTGAATTACCATTGCAGCTTTGAGTTGCTTAGTGGGACTAATTACTAATTACTAACTTATTCCCCTTTTGTTAATTTGCTTTTGTAAAAATGTCCTCCTCTCCATCACCTCATTAAGGTTGTATGTATATAAGCCATGTTGTCAGCCTGTATTGCTCTAACCGCTCATGAGCTTTGGGTGGGGTGGTCTCTGTCATGTCATCATCCCCTCTGCCATCCACCACAGTGGTGTCTTTATTAATGAAGCGTCAGTGATGAGCTCAGATCATCTAATGGTTTACCAGTTGGTGGGAGAGAAGTGGGTTGTGGGTCCGTGAAAGCAGCTGTTAAATAAACACCGACTCTAATTTAAAAGGAAGCTTTGATGGTGGCTGCTTTTTGTTAGACTAAAATTGTAATGGCTTTTTAAATCATGTCTTTCAAGCTTAATGTTCAAGTTAGCAAACCAAATTTACAGCAGTACAGATGCTCTAATGCAATGAGACAGCCAAATGGTCAGAGTGACATTCTGTTGGAATTAGATGCATAACAAATTAATGCACTCAATTAGATCCATTAAAAACCGCAATATGTATATTTATATATAAAATAAAATGATTTGGAGTTAATAATGACCAAAAATCATAGATACTTTCTCTGAATATTGTTATTGCACATTTGTGTACTGTGTGTGTGTATCAATCACTACTTCTTCTGTAAAGTTGGTGAAATGTCCCCCCGGCTCAAAGCCCTCAGTATGAGAAATACACATTTTCCAAGGATACATAAAACTATTACGACCATTCAACTCAATGTATTTTCAACATACATCATAATGCTACTAGTTCCATGTCATAGTTGCCTATCGGTTCAGACATGCCCATAAAATGAAAGTGCACTGTATTTATGATAATGGGACATTATTTGGCTGAGGTAAAGCTCTGAATGTATGCATTAGATGATTCATAAATGCTAGTTTCCTTACCTTCTATACATCATGCATTTAGATTTCATTTCATTGCATCCGAGGCCTTTTGTTGTTTGTCTCTAGTTGCCACTCACCCGTGATGACGCCATGGGGACATCCCTAAAGTTTTAGTGCACAATTATTGCCAATACTGTTTACGTCCCCATGGAAACCTTTTTTTTTTTTAGCTTAAAACATGTCTCGGGACAAGTTGTCGGGTTGCTTTTCATAGCAATTAGGCCTCTGTCCGCAAAAACTGCACCCTGCCTCATGTAGCCAAGTGCAAATATAAACACAAGCGCACATGTTGTAATTAGGTTTTGGCTTGCACATGTTTAGATTTTATGTGTTGGTAGAGGCACACTAAAGCAGTTGGAACACTTCAATAGGGTTGTATGTGAGAGAAGGGCTGTGCGTGAAGCTTACCTGTCAGCAGCTCTGTCAGACCTTATCTCCTTCACCCCTGTTGACAAAGAAGTGTGCACAACAACTCCAAAACATCTGCCCCATCATTGCTCCTGAGACTAATGTTTGACCTCCAGGTACGAGGAGCCACTGCATAAGAATTAACCTCAATTGCATTCAGCGTCTTTGTACATCTTACACATTGTTACAGGCTACACTTGTGAATCGGCCCGGTGTTACTTTAAATTTGACGTGGCCCATTTCCAGCTCATTAGAGAGTTAAAAACCACAAGCATTGCCTCACACTCTTTCACTTGCACCAAATTAATGGAACATTCTGAATAGTTGGCCACCAAAAGTGTGTGTGTGTGTGTGTGTGTGTGGGTGGGGGGGGGCGGGGGGGCAAAAAAAACAACCTACTATATAAAATATTTTTTATTCAAAAAAAAAAATATAATTTAAAAAAAAAAAAAA
>JAVQKG010003492.1:0-22288 GCA_036025885.1 Hypseleotris bucephala
ACCTGTTTGCCTTGGGAGACCCTACCAGGGGCATGTAGCCCCCGACAACATAGCTCCTAGGATCATTCAGGCGCACAAACCCCTCCACCACGGTAAGGTGGCGGTTCAAGGAGGGGCTAAGTAAGAGTAAGTATCACAATAGAGGGATAAAGCTTTTTTCAGGGTTCACTCACCTGTCCTCACCTGTTGTTCCAGCTCCAGCACTTGTCCTTTCTGCTCTCATAAAGACTACACATGACAAGCAATAACGAAAAGCATTTACAATAAATACAAAATAATACATTACATTAAACCTCACCTACGTTGACAGGTTTGTTTGGTTTTGAGACATTTTTTTACATAATATCATTTCTTTTAGGAGGAGCAGGAGTACACGCAGCTTTACATTCCTCTCACTGCCAATGACCCTGATGCACTGTCCCGTGTTTTTAACTGTCTGTCCGACATTGAAGCCTGGATGTCTCAAAATCTTCTTCAGCTTAATGGCTCAAAGTCTGAGGTGGTATTATTTTGGGCCCACCAACCAAACAGAGGAGATCAGAAAACAGCTAGGAAATCTGGCTCTACTAGTCAAGCCTGCTGCCCGCAATTTAGGAGTAATTATAGACACTGATTTTAATTTCGACACACACATTAAAAAGGTTGTTCAATCCTGCTTCTTTCAGATTAGAAATATTGCCAAAATTAAACAGTTTGTCTCACAATCCAACCTTGAACAAGTCATCCATGACCTGTTCTTTTCCCGCATTGACTACTGTAACACACTTTATACCGGAGTCAGCCAGAAATCCTTAAAACGTCTTCAGCTTGTCCAGAATGCAGCAGCTAGACTTTTAACACGCACTAGGAGACATGAGCACATCACACCATCACACCCAGCATCACTTCACTGGTTACCCATTAGTTTTAGAATTGATTTTAAAATCGTATTAATTACTTTTAAAGCGCTTAATGGTCTTGCTACCTCATATATCAGTGACCTCATTCCGCCCTATGTCCCCTCCCGTCCCCTGCGCTCCTCAGCACAGTCCCTCCTCACTGTCCCCTCCTCCAGACTCCAAACTCGAGGAGATCGGGCCTTCTCAGTCAGAGCCCCAAAACTGTGGAACTCTCTGCCTGAGGAGATCAGGTCAGCAAATACTGTAGACACCTTTAAATCTAAGCTAAAAACACATTTTTACAGAATGGCTTTTTTATAGTAGCCCCATTTGTTTTTGTATATGTGTCTGTCTGACTGTTTATATGGTTTTGTTTGTCATTCTAACTTTTTATTTTTACACTGGAATGTTTTAAATTGCTTACTGCTTTGTTGTTTCTTCTATCTGTAAACTTTGTAACTCTGCTTTTGAAAAGTGCTATAGAAATAAAGTTATTATTATTATTATTAAAAGTTACACAGTCTGCAACACCAGTATGTCTCTACCTGATGTTTCGTTCTTCAAAGAATTTGGTCCGACATTTCTGAACAATGTGGTCCACCAAGTCAGCTTCAGGAATACGTTTCTCAGACTGTCGATCCTTCTCAAAGGATTTCACCTGGAGTGACAAAATCCATTTTACAGATGCTCCTCTACACAGTACATCTCTCCCATAACTCTACTCCATCAGACAAGGTTTTACAGTACTATTGGACATATGTTTTTGTAAAGAAGATATTTCACAGACAGTGAAATATCTTTTAACATTTTGCTCTACAAAATAAAGGCTAATGTACTACCTTTACATAGTTGCCCTCCTTGTCCGAGACCATGGCCATACAAGTGATACCAGCCAGTTTGCATTGGTCCATCAAAGTCTCCTGAGACTTTGGACAAAAATACAAGTGTAAAACAAAAGGAGATGCAAAATTATAAGTGACAAGTGAATAAAAAGCTGAAAAAAAAAGCTTCACAAGATTTTCATACATCAAAGCAAATATGTTTCATTGAGTGCGAATTAAACTGCATTGAACGACAAATTAGCAAAATTTTCAAGCAATATTAACTTCCTCGACTCAAGTTCTTTCTCAATGACGGAACAAATCTATCAGATATAATCTTCTGGATGAAGGTGGATGGGCAGCTCTGAACTATGTGCCCTAATGGACAAGATGTGAAAAAAATATCCATATTTGGCCAATAAAATCTTACAGCTGAACAGAGGATGAGCTGAAGCTACAGATTCTGTTCATTAAGAAGACAGCGTGTGATAGGTGTTAAAAACAAGTTCATTCAAGTGAAGCAATGAGTCTGGGATTCATTTCAAATCTACTCATCAAACTGATCTCCATAACATACGTGAAAGCACAAGTCAGCTGGCTGCATTTGCTACCAGCTAAAATGACCTGTTTTCCCAGCTAATCTTGTTTCTAATTATTTGACCAATGAAAGACGGCTAATTGCCAAGCTATTTACCAAACCCTATGGGTCTGATTAAAAAGATAATTATAGCAAAATAATATATTTGTTATGCAACTAGTAAGAAATGTTCAGACATAAGATCATGTAACTACTCACATAAAAATAAACAATAAGGCTACTATAACTTCTAATTCCACTTAGTCCTTTACTTTAGTTGATCTTAATCTATTGAGGAGGTGAATAACATGCTTCCACTGAAATTCCAGTATTGTTGTTCTGTTCTAGTCAGGTGGAAGAGGAAGATGTAGGAGTCAGGTGCACTCTGTACAGGAAGCGACTAACTACACCAAAGAGATAAATTTGTTTCTACAGTGTATTGTCCGGACATGGTACAGTGAGAGAAGGACTTTGTTTCCATAACGCAAGATATTTTTAGTCTAGACCCTTAACTTAGTGTTTAATAGTGTGTATTGTTACATTGTTGTGGAAGCTTGGCCTGTTTGCTGCTCTGAATTAGCCACAAACATCCTGAACCATAAACAAATCTGGGAATTAACAAATAATGATAAGAAGGTAATTTACAAACACGCATACTCTACAAATAAGCACATATAAATTGATTATAGGAACTAACATGGGAGACATCATAGGTGAGGTCTGCAGATATCCCCATGCTCCACAGCTTTTGAACAACACTGATGGCTTTGGACAATGACGAATGACCGACTGGAACTACCAACGCATCACAAGAGCTCACTGGGGGCTGTGACAAAAGGGACAGAAGACGAAAATGTTAAATAGTTATTTTGGTAAATGGCTATTGAGTTTAGAAATATGTTTTTTTTTGCATATTCGAAGAGTCAGTTAATCATAAATCATATACATTTGTATTGTATATTGGTGTATTAAAGCTGAAAAGTGTGTTACCACAAAACACTGAAAAAAAGAAAAAAGAACAAAATATTATACTGTCATATTGTCATAATACTAAAAATACAGTTATATACATTTTTGGTCATTTCAACCAGTGCTAATTCCAAATTGTAAACAGCTCTAAATTTAACTCCACGGCGTCAAGACACACAGTGATCATAGTCATTAAGATTTTTCTAAAAGTAGCTCTGGCACCTGGCTGCAGTAATAAGGCATCATTAAATATGAAATGTCTGCCTGCGGCTCCTCTATTACAATAATTAGAAATGTCACATCCTGCGCTTGTGTGTTTTTGTGTGTCTTTGTGTATGTGTGACTCTTACTGGCTCCTCCATGCTGGCCATAGCAGCACACACTTTGTCCAGAGCTACACTGGCCCCCACTGCTGAGGTGACTGGTGCGGTGGATGCTGGACTTCGAAACTCCACAATCTAATCGACACAAAACAAACCACATAATGACACCATGGAGACTGCATGGCTAACATATGGAGCACAAAGGAGCTTTGGAAAACATGTGGTTCACACGCATTCTTAAGGCCACACTTTATTTATTGGCTTTAATATGTGGAATGTGGATGACTAATACCTTACAGTAAAACATACCAAATGATCGTAGCGGCCTCCAGCAGCCACTATATCTGGGACAGTTCTCTTCCTCTTTCTAATGAAGGCAACAAACTGGAATATGACCCCAGAGTGGTGTTGGACTTTGTATACCAATCCCAAGTTGATCACAACCTATGAAAATGATGTGTTAACATGTGCAAGGGAATGGTGTATTATTATAATGTCGAATACCAATTAGACTGCTTTCAAATCACCTGCAGCTTAACCCCGAGTCGATTTAGCAGCACTGTGAGCTCCTCCAGGTCCTTGAGAGCCTGCTTGGCTAACTGTGTTACAGCGGTCTTCTGTTTGGTAAGAGATGACAATAGTGGAGCCAATTCTTGTAGACTCCCTTTCTGCTCTATGTACTTGTACAGTGTATGCAACTGGAGGTGACAGAGTAGCACATGTTCAAATCAGTTCCGGTTCTGCTGCAAAAATACTGTTTTTATAAATGCAGACATCTTACTCACACTGTTGGTTGACAGAGAAAAGTTGCAGAACTTTGCTTCGACCTCACGTTTTGTTAACTTTTCAGACTTGAGGGGAAAAGAATGACTGTTATTTTTTTCCTGTGTTCAACTGTTCTTCTTCATATTAGACCATTTTTGTATTTGTAAACATTCCAAAAAGAGTACCCGTAAATTATTCAAGGAAGTAAACTTAGCGTTAGCCACAAACCAATGATTTTAGCAAGTGACACAATTTCAGCTACACAAAAGTAAGGTTAGAGGTGAGTACTTGTCCAATAACACCCCAAATTTGCTAATTCCTCCACAGAAAATAGATTATAGTCCATTTTATTTCTGTGTAAACGCTTTAGAATGTTTGCAAATACAAAAGGGGTCGATAAAACATTCAACTAAAGCAATATAAAATAGTCTATAATATATAATGTGACCTGCACTGACCATAGCATCACACAATATGTGGGAAGCCTGGCTCAGTTTATCCTCTGGGATACCACTATGAAGCAGGATGGCCTTCAATAAGCTTGTGTGGTTCAGGTAAATGTTGTAGTTTCTTTCCTGTGGTCACAAAACACATTAACTCACATTTAAACCTCTCAGGTGCAATTACAGTCAACCACATGACACTGCTATAGAACGTTATTATTAAGAATGGCTTGTTTTTGTTCATCTGCCCATTAATATATTTTCTATTACTAAAAGGTTATATCAAGAATTTTGAAAAGCCGTGCTGGGAGCATGTTTGTAGCTCTCAGGATCTGACTGTGATGTGGGGGAAGGGAATGAACAAAGCTGTGAATAACAGATTTACAAAGTCAATATTAAGTACAGTGTGACTCTGACAGGCAATGGGAACAATTTTGACAATGGAATGCGATGGGGAACTATAAAGGAAGAAAAACAAGTTTAGATGATGTTTCTGTAGGAACAAAACAATTTATACTGCCTAAAAGACTGAAATGCAAAGTAAGGAAGCTAAGGACACTTCACTCCTTTGGGACAAATTGAAAATAGTACCTGAAGGGCAGGAAATTCTTGAATAATTTCATAAATGGTGTAGATCGTCTCAGCATCAGGAAGCAGGCTGTTTGTGACCGTTGTGATGATGTCAAAGGCACACTCCTGAAGCTCTCTGGGATGGGCACGGTCCAGCTTTCTGGGGCGAAACACTCGCTCAATGCTATACCTTTAAAAGAAAAAATGCATTTATTTAGAAGTTTCAATTTCACTGGTGTAAATAGTATAGGTTTAACAAAATGTACCTCTTCAGTTGAGTGACATTATTGCGGGCCACAAATCGTGCAAATGCCATCTGTAATAAAAGAGAGGTAAGACATAGGTCAACTAATACAAGGCCTGTTAAGAGAGCATTAGTCTGCAATCAATCACAGTGTGGAAACAACCATTTGGACCTGAGGCTTTCCTGTAGAAGCCCAATCTGAGGCAGCTGCTGATTGCACCCTGACGCTGTGTTTGGAAGTGCTAATGCCCCTACCGAGTGTAATTAGATTGTGTTCAAACAAGGTCACGCTCACCTTTGTGTGTTATTAAAATGCGTGTGTTGGACTCACCCGGAGGTCGAAGGGCAGAGTAACCAGCATTCCACTGTGGTCCATGAAGCAGGCCGGCTCACTGCCTTCATATAGCTTCCTGTTTCTGGGCAGGAGCAGCGGAGTCTGAAGACGCATTGCACCTGGAGATAGACATTATATCTGACTAGTCTAGGCCTGTCATAATAAAAATGATATTTTTTTTTAAAATTGAAGGACTTTGTATCTGTCTATTCAATATTATTGAGTAGAGAATTTTTTTCACTTACATTAATCCCAGTTTATACCATTTTTAACACCAATAAAGTTTTAAGACTCTGAATAAAACATGAGCAGCAACAAATATATTTAGACACAATCAAATGTATAACATATAAAGTAATCAATAAATCAATAAATCTATAAATTAAAATTAAATCAGACAGTAGCACTGATGAGATGGTTCCAGTTGGTTCGAATGATAAGTCGATATAGCAGTTATTGTGACAGGCCTATCTATGACAATATAAAAGACAACTGCTCAACTGTACAAGAGAAGACACAAAGTGAGGATAAACAAAAGCACACAGCTGCATATCATCAGCAGCAGGGTTAATAAAAATAACCCCAGCACCTGCACTGGCCAACAGAGCACTTATTGTTTTAATGCCCCTCACTGGAGCACATGTGGGGATTTCTAAATGGAGCTTACAGTGGGTCAGGAGTCAGGATGAGCGCAGAGGATCAAGAAAGTTCAAATGCTCTTCTACACAAAGTACTGACCATGCTTCTTGAAGATTCGGGTGATGGTTTCATAAACATATTGCTGCAATTTAGCGCCGGTGAAGCTGAAGCTGCCCTAAAGGGAAAGCAAACAAACAGGCTCTGTTGAGAATCAGAAGGTATCGATTAAGCTCCAACAGTTACAGAGACTGCACTGAGAGAACAAGGAGCTGGAGCACATGTGTTTGTCCACAGTGACATCTAAAGGTTGGAAAAAGCAACTATTCTCTTAACTTTATTATGACTTTTTTACAATCTATTTCAACAGCAATACAAAGTTAGGCCATGGTATTTTGGGTGGAACATACTGTGTTTAAAGAGTTTTACAAAGTGCATATAAAAATAGGAAAAAAAACTTTAATTGTACCTTGTGTAGGTCAATGTCATAGGTGTAATCCATGACAGGTGAGGTGTTCTGTGCAAACAGCTGGCCCACCATGGTGCGGTAGGCCTTCCCACTGACATTAGCCATGGTGTGCTGCAGCACCTCATGCAGCTCTGACTCCTCCATCTGAGGAGGAGGCAGCAGGTCACTCTTGAGCAGTTCTTGAGCAGTAGGACGCAGGGCAGGGTCGTGGTTCAGCAGCCACTCTATCACATTCCTCTGTTTAAAGAAAGTTTAAAGGAAAAGGTGATTTTTAATTTAAAATTGTAACACAACAGAGGTATAATATTTGTACCTGTTTTCCTTGTTCATTAGCAATGAATTCTTCAGGAAATGTGATAGGCTCCTACCACATTCAAATAAAGAAAGTAAAAAAAATTGAAATAAATTAAGTTAAAAAAAGTTAAATCCAATATAGTAACATACCACACGTAGCTGGCTCAGGACAGAGATGCGTTCGGCTCCAGTAGTCATGGGGCGGTAAGACATCTCAAACAAGATGATTCCCAGGCTAAATAGATCCACTTTCTAAACAACAGAGGAATCCTTGGTGAACAAGACCATTCTATCTATAGATCCATTTACTATATGTAAACTATGTACATAAGCCACACAAGTCAGTGGTTGCTTGGCACAATATTTATAAGCAGTATATAACAAAGACCCAACATACTGATATAATGTGGGTCATTTGTCTCTAAAAGCTGACAACACCCAATAGGTATGCCTTAAATATACAAGCACTTTTTTACAGGAATCATAACCAGATGTGAAAACATGCAAGGATTGTATATTTTTTTATTTACGTTTTATATGTTACCTGATTGTAGGTGGCTTTGGTATTTCCTTGAACCTCTGGGCTCACATAAAGTGCAGTACCAACCATACCAGTCATGTTTCCTGGTGTGATTAAAAAGACGCATAAACGTTAAACCTTCAGACAGATCAGAATTAAAGTTTAGAAATTCACTGTAAAAATATTTTACCAGTTGGGTCGGGGTTCGGTATTGTTGCTGCACCACACTCGTCCACTTTAAAATTAGCTGCAGCCTGAAACAGTTTAACAAAGCTTCACAATTAACATTACCTTGCAAATAAAGTAGTATTAACAATGTCCCAAAAAGCATACAGCATTAGCAGGATGGTCTGTAGCCAGTCCAAAATCTCCAATCTTCACATGGTCTTGAGAATCAAGGAAAATGTTGACAGGCTTCAGGTCTCTGTGAATCATACCCTTGAGGAAAAACAGGTAGAAGGAGAAGTAAATTAAAATCATCCTATTTTTTAGTTAACTTTAAAAGATGACATTCATAATAAATCTTAAAATGCACACCTGCTCATGGATATATGCCAGGCCGTCTAGTATTTCCCTAAACAGTCTCCACATTCGAGTCTGGTCTTTGTGCAAATCCTGGTCTATTGTATCTCTTAAGGTGCTCTTTTCACAGTATTCCATCTGCAAATGAAGTATTTGTGATACAACAATCAGACCTCCCAGATTCAACAATAAGGACTGCACTTACTTGTATGTATAAGTAATGTGCTATGAGCAGAGTTCGTTCTGAATCTGTGCTCTCCATTGTATCAACTGCAGGTCTTTTGCTTTGCTCCATCTGACAAATATTGGCATATTGTTACTGATAGCTTTTATCAGAAAATGTATTTGTATAAGAAAGGTAAATACTCAAACCTGGGACATTTCATCTATGCTTTCATCCCCATTGTCGAAGATGATGTCACTTCTTGAGCTACTATCTGACGGCCTACAAACAGGAGCACAAAGATGTTTTGATATTTTACTAAATTACTTAGCCATAACTTACTAAGTACTGCCATCAAATGCTTACAGAAATGAGGCCCCAAACACATCTTCATCATCCTCATCTTCATCCTCGTCACTCGACTGGTGGCCACTACACTTTGCACTTGAAGATCTCTCGATGGACGTGGACCACTCCACTGAGCTGGACAGGGCAGGAGGAGGCGCTATATCCTCTGCATTGTCCAAGAGGCCCAGTTCATTCATGCGGGTTTGGGGCTTCTTCTCCTGAGGGTTTTTTTCTGGTGTTTGTGGCTCAGAGCTGTCTGTGTTGCTCAGTACCCCAACAGAAGGCTTCTCGTGTTTCTCGATCCATGCATTGTAATAACGGACAATGTTCTCATGGTTCAGACGAGACAGCAGGGTCACCTCACCCTTTATCCTCCTGAACTGCTTACTGGCTGGGTTTACCTGGATGCGCTTCACAGCATAGTTGCAGCCATCTAGTTTGTTTTGGACCTAAAATTGTAGGACAATGTCAGACAACAAAAAGAAATTAAATATTTCTACACAAGTTTCTTCATTACCTTTATGACAGCACCAAAGGCACCTTTTCCAAGAAGCTGAAGTTCCTCAAACTCATTAAAATAGCGAGAAAATTGCCTCTGCACTCCAGAGCTGAACGGAGCATTGAGGATGTGGCTCTGTGGGACGACTGTTGATGCAAAATCCACAAGATCTAGAAAAAAAACAAGATTAGCAAATTTATTAGGTGCGGTTTATATCACACCATAAAATAAAGATATGGTTTATACAGAGCACCTTCTGGACTTGCATCCTGACAGTGAGGAGACATTTTAGGAGATGGAGGCTTCAGAAATGAGTGCTCCAAGAGCTGCTGAGGTGTCCAGCGTTCACCATCATTCAGACAAACACATCTACACACAAATATAAGGCTGTAATATGCACATATTATGTTACATCAAGTACAGTACAGTACAAATTACAATTATTTCATTTTGGATTAGCTAATTGCTTATACAAGCAAGAGCAAAGGTGATGAAATTGTGTATTTAACCACTTTATTTATAACCATGTACTTTTATTTAATCTATCCATACAGTACATACTTGTGGAGGAAGTCCTGGAAGTCAGCGGGCAGGCTGGAGGGCACAGTGACTGGATACTCGGTCACCTCTTTGCCCTGGCTCAGACTGAGCAGCATCAGACCCAGGTTCCACACATCACCTTTTTTCCCAGTCTTTGTGGGCATGGCAGTGGCCTCTGAGAAACGAACATGGGTTTGCTCAAAAATGTCTTCTTTGCAGATGTCTGCAAATCTCTTGGACAAGCTATAGTCGGTCAATCGCACATTTCCATCAGAGTCTAAGAGCACGCTGGACGCTCCAAGCTGTTTATGAACAACAGAGTTGGAGTGAAGGTAATCCAGAGCAGCCAGCAGCTGGCCTGTGTAATGGCAGAGTTTTTCCAAAGACACAGAGGTTTGAGTCTTTAGATTTTGGTTCAAACTGGTCCCAGACACATGTTCCACTAGCAGATTAATAATAATACAGTCCTCCTTTTCAGTTGAGTTCAGAGCCATATAATGTACCAGGTTTGGGTGCTCTAGACGCAGCAGAGAGTTCAACTCATTTTCTGCTCCGTGAATCTGTAAAAGAAAAAAAAATATTTTGTTTTTGGTCTTTAATTTGGGAAATTCATTAGACGCCTTATGATAAATGCAATTTACAATATTGATTTAAAACATTGCTTTTGACACTTGCCTGCTTTTTACAGTTTTCAATCTTTCCTTTCTCCTGACTGGTGAAGAATTTGCCCATTTTCTTGTTCCAGCACAGAGACCATTCATAGATAACCACAAAGTCCCCGGCGTTTGCCTCAAACCCATTGTGAACATTCCGTCCTAGCCGGTCACTCACACCTGAGGAACATAGAATGAATTAATAAAATACAGCTTACATTTGAAAATTTTGCTGCTTTTATACTTACTATAGTTAGTATAAAAGCAGCTATACAGTTTAGAGTTTTATACTACTTGCCTAAGTGTTTTCCTTTATGAACAACAAGTTCTCCAAAAGTGCTGCTGCTGAAAAGAAGAAGCTCCAGAGACCGATTGTTGTCTTCATTCACTGTATCACGTCTAGAAAACAAAAATATATTAATTAAATCAAAGAAATCTTGTGTGAAGGCTTCTTCTTAATAAGTGAGTGGTACCTGTGACGTGAGTTTGAGGTAGTCCGGCGACGATTAGCGATTCCTTTCTTGATTTCTGACAGGTCTGGAGGAGATGTACCTGGGCTTGGTGGGCTCTTACCAAAAACACTATTAGCAGCATTTGTCTGCTCCATGGACAGCAGTTCCTTCATAATAACACAGATAAAATATTCAATTGTATGAAAAACAAATTAAATTGTAAATATTAATTTAAAGATTACTGTATTAAGTTTACCTGTTTGGCCATTTCTTTTCTTCTTTTTTCCTCACGTTTCTGATCCTCTCTCCTTTGGATCACAGCCATAATTTCTTTTTCCTAAACAAAATAATTATTAGGAGTTTACAAGTACAGAAGCCAGTGTGTGTTTAAAATGACTAAAAGAAAGTTGTAACAATGAGTGCATAATAGTTATTCCTAACCATCTCCTCCTCCTGCTTCCTCTGTTGGTCCATCTTCTGCTGCTCCTCCAGGGCCCTCTTCTCCTGCTGCCGCTGCTGGTTCTTCAGCATCTCCTCGTGGAACGAACGAGACGGAGGCTTATTGTGCTCACTCAGGAAACCCTGGATATGATCTGCCAGTTCATAAATCATTACCTAATAAAAGGAAGCAAAGATCTGATATTAAATATTTCATCAACTATGCTTGCCAACTATTCTTACATTTACATGAAAATATTATTTGTGATGTTCTGTTACCACCATCACTGGGTAGTTAAGGCGGCCAGCTCGGCTAAGCAGCTACCACCTAGCTACTACCATTTAAAATGCTACACAGTAATACATGTGATTTATTTATTCTTCCAAAAAGACCATTTTCATTGGTTCGAAAATACAATGTTTGTCATAAACCTTTCTTACTGACAGACCATTGTTGCACCTTGATTTTGATCGTAGCTAATTTTTATGCCATTTAGGAGCAGCAAATTATGAGTATCAGTATCAGTATAAAAGAACAAGAAGTTGGTTACCACTTTAACTGACAAAATGTCAACAAGAAACAATGAATTAATTAATCGCAATAATAAAC
This sequence comes from Hypseleotris bucephala, assembly GCA_036025885.1. Taxonomy (NCBI): domain Eukaryota; kingdom Metazoa; phylum Chordata; class Actinopteri; order Gobiiformes; family Eleotridae; genus Hypseleotris; species Hypseleotris bucephala. Next base: position 12,069 of record JAVQKG010003492.1, read on the forward strand.
ATTAAGGGAATGTTTTGGTGTACAGTCCTACCTCGCCACATCGTGATGTTGCCACATTGGTGAGCTCATGTTGAAGGTTTTGGAGAATTTCATTTGACAGACCTTTGGCATTTTTAAGCTCCAGCTCTGGAGGCCTGTCACCAAAAATAATGTTACAGAGAAAAAAAAACATTTTTACTAAATCACTGTTTTGCACAAAGGTAATATCTGACTTGTTTAGTCACTATTTGCTCATACAGGTGTGGACAAATGCAGCTGTTGTATTCTAGTTTGGAACCTTTTTGGTGAAGTTACCTTAGATGTGTGAACTAATCTGTTGTGTAAGTCACACAGGAAACATGTGGGAAGTGCAAGGGTTGATGCTTACACGTCTGGGTATGTTGCTGCGCATTTAACCTGTAGGTCCACGGTCACGTAGCATTCTTGTCTGTGATTTAACCCGTTGGGGCGTAGGCAAAGGTGTACCTCTGGTGGCCTTTTAACCTAAACATAGACCCAACAATAAGCTCATCAATATACCCCAGCTATTGCTTTGATATAGACAGTAGCTAACCTTCCATGGGTCCTTATTCCGCAAATCCTGGAAGTCATCTCCAAATATAGACGCAAGAGCCTCTAGTTCATTTTCCTGCTGCACAGTGTAGTCGTCTGTCCCATCTGTTGGAGTGTGCTGACTGCTCATTCTTCTGCTTCACTACATGGCAGTGCTGCTGTGCTGCACGACTAGGGCCCAAAATCAGGAAGAGTTAAGCTTAGTTAGCTTCTCCACTGCAGCACTCAGTACTACACTCTCGTGTGTTGTAAAGTCCAACTTTTAAAAATAGTGGAATGTTCAGAAATGACCATTTCTAACTTTGAAGGAAACCCCAACCCTACTGCAGCCGTCGCGTGGCTGTCGCAAACAGGGTCGCACGTGAAACGTCATCACAGTTTGTAGATGAACGCTAGAGGGCAGTAAACTCATGCTAAACTCCACTTCTACAAGCATACAGTTGAGGTCAAAAGCCCTCCTATGCAATTTTAGTCTTTTTTTTTATTATTTCCCAAGTGATGCCGAACAGATCAGACTTTTTAACACAGCTTTTTCAAATCCTAGTTTTATTTTGGAACCTTGTATTATTTTATTTTACTCACATAAACATAATTATTTCACAAAAAACAAAAAATACCAGGGTCAAAATTATTAGCCCCCTGATGCTAATAGTAAATTGTATATCCTCTTTACAGGATGCAGTCATTTGTTGAAGTTTGTAACAGGTCTCTGGCACATCTCCTTTTAAGCTCCCCCGAGATGAACATAAGAACATGTAAATCAAAGTCTTGAAAACAAGATATCAATCAGCTTGTATGCGGTATCTGGTAGCAGAAACATAGAAATACTGCTAATTTTGGGCCAAAATAGCCTATTCATTTTATTGCCTAAAATGTTGTGCAAATAAAAATGTTGTTTAAGGGTGGCAAGGATTCTCCAACAAGTTTATTTTTGAGCTGAAACAAAATAGACTGGTGTGAACAGCTGGCCTAACAGCTGGGCAACCAACCACAAACCTGTTGTATTACTGAAAGTTATTATTTGGCCTATGAGAGTGAGTGTCTGTGAGATGCTTTTGCTGCATCCAGCTATCTGTTTCTAGAAATCCAGGGACCAGACACTATAAATAGAATGGTATGTTATCTTGTGAGACAGGAAGAGAAGAATGTACATACCTTAACATATTATCATGCCACACAAATGAATACAGTTTAACATCACATTTTAAACAAACCAAATAATTACTATTATTATAATTTAAGTATTTGTACATTCTGTCTCCATATACTATCACATCATTTAATTTAAATAATGAAAATAATTATTTGACTAAACTAAATGGAATGTCGCATTGTTTCTTTTTATATAGTCTGTGCATAGATGTGAGTATTAGCTCATAAATGTTTGGGGTTTAAAGGGAATATATGGCTGGGACAGGGGGGGGACAAATATGGGCCTCCTAACTGAACTCACTACCCAGGACTCTCGGTGGCTGCGTGCTCACCATAACCCTACAAGGAGACAGCTGGGCCAATCAGGAGTGAGGGCTGACGCTGATAGCCAGGCAGTCGAGCAGTCAGAGCCATCAGCTGTTCCCTGCGTTAAACAGACATGGTGATCATACCTCCAGCACACTTCACACTCAAATACTATGTTTTCCTTTCCTTAACTAGACACTCCCTCACTTCCTCTCATCAGGTCACCATTTGGTCCATCTGATTTCTTCTAGGTTTTCTGAGTGAGAATACACAAGATGTCCCAAATGAATACTGTAAATAGAAAATTAAGGTAATAAGTTCAGAGTTCATGTGAAATAAAAAATCATTTAGCCATTACACAATGGGCATTATGTTACAATAATGAAAATAATGTATATGCAGTTTACAGAAAGTATTATCACGCTTTCATTCATTCTTTCATTCATTCTTTCATTCATTCATTTATTCATTCACTGTCTTTCATATTCTGCCCGTTTTATTTTTGTATAAAACATACTTTTATTAAAGTTTATCTCTGCTGACTTTAGCTGTTGACTGATTTGTGTTTAAATCTCTTTTGTCCATCTATGTAAAAGACATTTGTGATTTTTGCTGCCAGCTCTTATTTGGACTTGTGTGAACCCCCTAGCTCCGCCCCTGGTCCCCGGGCCCTGCCAGTGTCCTATTTAAGAGGGTGGTCCACCTTAGGTCTTCGTCCCAGTGGAAGCATCCATTTGCCTGTGCACCTTGGTGAGTAACACTTCCAGTTTTCTTCTTGTTATTCTTCAACTTAATATTATGCAGTCAAAGTTTGCTCCTATAATGAATGGGCTTGGTATGTTGTTCTATCAATGACTGAATGAATAGTGTTTATAGCTCACATGATCATCAATGATAATGTCAATGGTCGCAGAATGGAAAGTTATTTTTCTACTTACTTAATTTTGTCTTGAAATAGTTTTGGGGTGGTTGACAATACATTTGACAAGACAACTTATATGTGCATGCAGGAAGCATTTTTAAACAAATCTAAACTGTTCAAATGAATAAATCCACTTATAGGTCTAGAAATTATACCAATGATTAAAGGAAAAGTGTTTTGACAGACAGGAAAATTGGTTTTGAGATATCTTTCCATATAGCCTGTGATTACATGTTACTCTATAGGATACAGAAGGACTGTGAAACCTAAAATTCGCTGACAGTTCCCTGTGTTATACCCCTTTTTGGTGCCATCTCAGCAGCTCTGTTCTGGAACAATCATGTCTGTGGAGATAGGATATCAGTTGTACAACAAGATTGGCCAAAAATAGTGTCCAAAGGCAAGGGTAATTATCACACTAGATAGCATCAATTGAGGCTAATTGTGTTTATTGTGCTAGAATGGTGTTTGATAGGAGATATGTCTTCAAAGCCTTTGGGGGATTAAATTGTATTTATAAATTCTGTAACTGGCTTATTATCTAACAGGTCTAGACATGGTGACAGTCTAAAGTGAAAGGCCTTTTTATTGTGTATTTGTTAAGATATCACATCTAACACATCTCCTCTGCTTTTTGAATATCCAGACCACCACACTAAAGCCTAACCATGTGCGACGACGACGAGACTACCGCCCTTGTGTGCGATAATGGCTCTGGCTTGGTCAAGGCCGGATTTGCCGGAGATGACGCTCCACGTGCTGTCTTCCCCTCCATTGTTGGAAGGCCCCGCCACCAGGTACAATATATTACCCATTCAACTTCTACAGGTTTTAGAGTGTATGCTAGTTAAAGCACACACTGATTTTGTAATTCTTGGCTTCTCCAGGGTGTGATGGTGGGTATGGGTCAGAAAGACAGCTATGTCGGTGACGAGGCCCAGAGCAAGAGGGGTATCCTGACCCTGAAGTACCCCATCGAGCACGGCATCATCACCAACTGGGACGATATGGAGAAGGTGAGTGTTGACACTGGGGCTCATTAACAACATTCACAGCAGCTGACCTCACACATTCTCCAGACTTCGCAACCTGTTAGCTGTAAAACTGATTCTTTTTAGTTTTAGAGCTTTGATACTCTAACCGTTATTTCAGGCCCCTTCATGTCAGCTGTCATGTTCTTTCTTCTCCTGACAGATCTGGCACCACACCTTTTACAATGAGCTGCGTGTGGCCCCCGAGGAGCACCCCACCCTGCTCACTGAGGCCCCCCTGAACCCCAAAGCCAACAGAGAGAAGATGACCCAGGTACTTCACCAATCCACTTTGAATCCACTTCCCTTTTAAATACTATAGCTATACTATAACATTTAGCAAGACCTTCTAAGAATTGAGAAAAACTAATTACCTTAGAAACACTATGAAATTATTCATTAGTTGACAAGCAACCTTAACTAAAAGAGTCTTTCACCAGTAATTGGATGAATTAGGTGAACACAAACAATCTAGTTAGTGTAAGAGTCTGAGTTGGCATGGTGGCCTATTTTAAAGGCAGGCGAGTTTCTAGATTTTTTTTCTCTGACTTTTATATTTTATAGTCTAATATGTGACGTTAATTTCCTTTGCAGATCATGTTTGAGACCTTCAATGTCCCTGCCATGTACGTTGCTATCCAGGCTGTGCTGTCCCTGTATGCCTCCGGTCGTACCACTGGTCAGTACTCTATTATAATGTAACCTAAAATTGCACTTCTCTGTAGTAGCTATTGCCTCATTGATTCCTTTCACATTGGCATAGTCTGAGTCACATGATGTCAGCAGGTTTAAAGTGTATAGTTTATGATGTGCTAAGTTGTGTAGAGTGTGGCTACTATGTGGTGAACTCTAAGCACACAAAGCATGCTGACCTTTTCTGTGTGTCAAAGGTATTGTGTTGGACTCTGGTGATGGTGTGACCCACAATGTGCCCATCTATGAGGGTTATGCCCTGCCCCATGCCATCATGCGTCTGGATTTGGCCGGTCGTGACCTCACTGACTACCTGATGAAGATCCTGACCGAGCGTGGCTACTCTTTTGTCACAACTGGTAAGCATATGTCCCTGTGGCTGATTTTCTAAATGTATTGTATTTATTGTATTTTGTTTTTTAATATGCAATTCTTGCTCTTTATAGCTGAGCGTGAGATTGTGCGTGACATCAAAGAGAAGCTGTGCTATGTTGCTCTGGACTTTGAGAATGAGATGGCCACCGCTGCCTCCTCTTCCTCTCTAGAGAAGAGCTACGAGCTTCCCGACGGTCAGGTCATCACCATTGGTAATGAGCGTTTCCGTTGCCCCGAGACCCTGTTCCAGCCCTCTTTCATCGGTACGTGTGAATTTGTTAACTCCTGGTGGATATCAACGCTGGTTTGTCTTTGTTCTAAAATGTGACTTTTAATATGACTTTATTCTACCCTCAGGTATGGAGTCTGCTGGCATCCATGAAACTGCCTACAACAGCATCATGAAATGTGACATTGACATCCGAAAGGACCTGTACGCCAACAATGTGCTGTCTGGTGGTACCACTATGTACCCTGGTATTGCTGACCGTATGCAGAAGGAGATCACAGCCCTGGCCCCCAGCACCATGAAGATCAAGGTAAGAATACTCAATATACATCTTAAGTCAAAAGGGCTAAAACATAACCTGACTTATGTCTTTGCTTTCTGTAGATCATCGCTCCCCCTGAGAGGAAGTACTCTGTCTGGATTGGAGGCTCTATCCTGGCTTCCCTGTCTACCTTCCAGCAGATGTGGATCAGCAAGCAGGAATATGATGAGGCCGGCCCCTCAATTGTCCACAGGAAGTGTTTCTAAATACACAAGCAACCTCTTTCCATCCGTGTATTTGTACGTTCAGAATGTCCTCTGTATATATTTGTGTGTGTATGTTTTATTGTAATAAAGTAAAGCCCTTTCGAGAGTATTTATTCTGCCTGGCTTTGTGTAATTCATAACTTAAATTAATGACACAAATAAAGAAAAGGTCAAAGATGAGTTAGCAAAAACGTATCTACTTTTTTAATTTTGTGTCCTTAAGCATTATAATAGATGAATAACAAAAATATCATAGGGAAACTTATTGTTTATTTGAATAACCAATTATTGTAAAGATAGCTTAAACGCCAAGGAAAGTCCACATTTATTGTAAAAAAAAATATATATATATCTATGACAAAACGATTAATTATAGTCACTCAATCGAAACATCGGTCTCCTGAAATAAAAAGTTTGAGAAAAAAAGGCAATCAGTTTAGAAATACTTGGAACGGCCGGTTGGTAAAATTGTCGAGTTGAACGGGAACTAACATTGAGTTTAACTGCACCGCCCGAGTGGGGGGACCCGTGAAGTAAAGTACACACCCCACAAAATGCCAATCGAAGACCTTCCAACCAATCACAGCGTGAAGCGTCAGGAGCGCTGCTGTTTGAATAGTCTGCGGAAACAGCCTCTCAACAACCGACTAGACTAAAGAAGAATAATGAGCACACGATGAGTTAGTTTAGTTGTTAACAAAATGCACAGATATATTTTACACTCGAGCATTTCCGGAAAAAGTGTATACGGACTCTAGACAATTTTTATCCAAGAGGATTTTTTGTTTTACTTGGTTCTTGCGCAAGTTTATGTTAAGTCACATTTATGTTAGCTGGCTAGTGCTAGCTAGCTAACTGCGTTGCAACACAAGAATGACATTAATTGCTAAATTTTGAGGAACTATTGATTGTAGAATGTAAATAGTGCGGGAATCAGTGTAGTTATAGTAAGCTTTTACCGGAGTTGTGTGTATCTGGTCATTCTGATCTGCTAATTTTGCAGATCACATCTGGAGAAAGTGATCAGATTGTAGACAGATTAGTGCAGGGCCGTAATCTGTGGTTTCCAGACAAGTCTTTATTCTAGTAGGTATAAGAAATAGGACATATTTAGTTATACATTGTAGGAGCTCAAAATGAAGGTGATGGAAAGAAATGTAATGCGTTTAGTGGCTGTCCAGCACCTCCGCTCAGCTTATGGAATAAAAACTAAAAACTGGAACAAAAACAAAGCATCTCGAGCATCCTTGAGTTTCTCGGTAAGTTTAATTGCCCGTATAGTAATATAATGTGTTTCCAGTTTAATATTTTTTTTCCTGTTTTTAATGTAAATGTTGTTGGGGTAATAAAGTTAAAAGTCACGTTGGATAAAATTAACATACTATTTCTGCCACTAAAGTGACCCAGTTTTTATTAAGCTCTTGTAAGACATGTTCCATAAAGCTGTTCCTCATTTTTCACAAGACGGAAGAAAAAACCCTTTAGATTTGTGACAGCCACAAATGTACTTTTCCCAATCCACATGATTTTGAAAACAAAAAGACAACAATATCTACCCACAACTAATTTAATATCAGAGAAAAAATGTCTGTGGTTTGATCCTTATTTTTGTTTATATATCAGTATTAGTCAGTGGGTTATCATACATTATATTTTGCTGTTGGCACATTGTTGCACACGAGTGACTAAATACGACTGACACTTATGTTGTGTTTTGCTCAGAGAAAGGTTTTCGGTGTGCCTCTTGAGAACCTGCCCTGCTATAATGTGGATAGTGGCATTGTACCAAGGCAAGTAGCTCCTAAATCTTTACTTTACTTTACTAAAAGTTCTTGATTCAGACAGTCACAGTTTGTGTTCATTTGTTTTTCCATTCAGGTTTCTTGTTGATGCTTGTATGAATCTTACGGCACATGTTGACACAGAGGGCCTATTTAGAAAGTCTGGGTCTGTCGTCCGTCTCAAAGCTCTCAGGGTGAGTGATGGGGTAATATGACCTTGCTCTCATTGAAGATCCTTGACCTCATGAGCTGAATACAATGCTGTTTTGTCTGTACAGACTAAGCTGGATGCAGGAGAAGACTGCTTGTCCACTGCTCTTCCTTGTGACGTGGCTGGTCTTGTAAAACAGTTTTTTAGGGAGCTGCCTGAACCTGTGCTTTCTTCAGAGCTGCAAGAGGCTTTTATCAAGGCCCAACAGCTGAGCTCTGAGGAGGTGAGGACCGCTGCTACCATGCTGCTATCATGTGTGCTGCCAGAGAGGAACCAAAGCATCCTCCGCCACTTTTTTGAGTTTCTTCACAGTGTATCTATGAGGTATATAGAGTAGACAGCATTACTGTCCCCGAAATGTATACTCTTCTTTGTGCTGTAATGTGGTTTTCTGTGTTTTGCAGGAGTGCCGAGAACAAGATGGACAGCAGTAACTTATCTGTAATTCTGGCTCCTAACCTTCTACACTCTGGAGATGCTACAGAAAAGATGAATGCTAACACAGAAAAACGCATTAAACTCCAGGCAGCGATTCTTCAATGTTTCATAGAAAATGCACACAGCTTTGGTTAGTTCCTCTCATGCTACTATTTTTTGTTGTTACTTGAATAATGATTTTTTTTAAATAATTCAACCGTGTTTCTATCACAGGTGTGTTGCCACAGTTCCTACAGGAGAAGGTGCCTGCCATGATGGGCTGTGATTCTGGTAGTGGGCTTTCTCCTTCTAATGAGGAGCTCCGTGAACTGGACTTAAACTCAGGGATGAAAAGGAGACCTAGACGTAGTTTTGGAGGTACATCATCAGTAAAATATTAAGTGTTAAATGCCACTGAGTATTAAGCTTGAACTTTTTGCTTGCAAATATAATGAATTATGCAATATAGTTTACACAAATTCAGTTTTGGCTCATAAATAGTTTAGCTCATTGGAGTATTTTGATGGAAAAAGTAAATATTTGAATATTTTGGTCCAGATATTACGTAATTTGGTGTGTCTCACCTTTCAGATATGGTCAGTGGTGCTCTGCATAAAATAAAAACAAATAGAACACCCACAAATAACCCCCTGTCAGACAGTCTCGGTATGTAATGTCAAAGATGAGATGCTTTCTGTTGTAGCATGAGCCCTTTGCCGCATTCATTCTTCATACTGTTTAAAATGCAAAAATTATAAATCTAATTTACTGCACTCTGTTCTTGTAGTTCATATGAGCATGGAAATGATTACAGCTGTAAAATTATGCTTCTAAATTAAAGCCTACTCTTCCTGATTTAACATTTTTTCTGAGTTGTCTTGGCATTCGCAAACTTTCACATAAAGGCTTGCTTATTTATCTTTCAAGGCTGAATTATATTGCTCCTTTTTCATAATGTTTGAAAAGAAATGATCAAAAAGATTACAATTCATTCTCTTGTGATAATTTACAGTCTTCTCTTCTGCAACTCCTGTGATTGCTACACCCAACTCTAAACGCAAACTTCCTCCTTTGGAATCTGGTCACAGTTTTGGGTTCTCAAATAAGAAGCGCAGATCGATCAAGAAGAACCTTGGCATAGATTTACTTCCTGATCCTTTTTTCAATGGAACCTCTACTCCTGGATCAGGTATTAATTATTAGATGGTCCCTCATTATCTTTGGTCCTGGTTCTAAAGTAATATATAATGTTTGTTACTCTGTTTTTCTTAGTTCGTAGTGCTTCTGGTGTCCTGGACTCCTCACAAAACACTTTGCCCTCTGGTGGGAGATCTCAAAGACGCTCTGTAACTTCTGCAAGGAGAAAGAGCCGAAGATTTAGCAACCGGCATGCAGTCAGCAGGTACACTTGGTTTAGAGTAAAATAAATGTACATTTCTTTCATGCTAAAAGACAGAATTCTATTATAATTGTATCTGTTATTTTTTAACAGGGTGGAATCTGGGAAGGCTGGCTGCTTTTCACCTAAAGTCAACAAAAAAGAAGCACCACGCAAATCCCTACGCATGCGCTTCAGCCTGGGTAAAAGCAGCAAAGACGCTGTAAGTGTGGCTGCTCTATAGACCCTAGAGATTAACAAAAACATGTTAATCTAAGTGCATGAATTAAGAGCTTTAGACATTTTAGTGATCTGAAAATGAATTTAGAGGGTTTGCATTTTGGGGGTATATTGTGTGTTTATGGGGTACATTGCTTCAGTTTTGCACTTTTGATCTTTGTAGCTTTTTCATTTTAGTAACAATCCTAAACAAGTGTGTGCTTTAATAAGTCTATTACACTATTATGGTTGTCAGGTACAACACTATTAATACCTAATAATTTTGTGGCAGCAACAAATGTTTGGTAATACTTTTAATTGTTGTCTTCCCAAATGACACATGCACAATTAGATTTTAGGGTGTTTTTAAGATTCATGGTGCACAATACCAATGTTGTTATTTAACTTAATGTGGTTAAAGGAAAA